>JABCQV010000139.1:0-290250 GCA_013186375.1 Fusarium aywerte | reverse complement strand
GGGGGGGGGCGCACTGGGGCTGTCCGCGCGAACTGGCGCCCAAGTGACCCAACCGCACGCAGCACTGGTGTGCTATTTCCCCACAAGGCAATCTCGGACACCATGCTTCTTGTCTTGTTGATAAGATGTGGGAACGAAGACCCTGCGCTAGGTATTTTTTTTATTGTCGTGGAAATAGATAGGTAATTCGCATGTATATTGACACTGATAGTTGTTGGAATAAACTCAATGCTCAAATTGGACAATGAGCGCAGGTCTGTATGCATATATGCCAAGAAGGAAACGAAAAGCTGTTCCGCCCGCACAGTGCTGGGAGCTTTGGGCTCTGGGAGCCTCGACGTTGCAAATCTCCTACCCAGGACATGATGCCAACCAACGGCGGTGGGACAGCTTTGTCTGATATCGCAAAGGACCTATCATTCGTAAAAGTCGCACAGGGGGGCCCAGCCACCTCACCACAAGAGCTAGAATCGACATGGGTTGCGCATCAGTGGGTACTCCACGTGAGCAGTACGTAGTCAAGACTGTCTCGCAAGCTCAGAGGGACACAAAAGCCAAGTCAACACGTGGAGTCTTCTTGAATGTTTCCATTCGATTTGTGCAACATTGAGTGTGTCATGTTGCGGTCTATAGAGTGGCAGGCTGAGTATGCGGTTGACGAGGGGCCAAGCCCGGGCAGCATCAACATTGAAAGTTTTTGAATTTTGATTAAGGGATTTTTCCAAGCTCCCCTGTCTGACCGACGACATTCTGGGCTCACGGCCCAGTCGCTTGGTAGGGTGATGTTGGGCACCTATTGGCTGAAGGACGGAAGCATCTGCATACGTGTTGTCAGACACCGTATTGATGCATCGCGGTGTGCTGCGGCAAAAGTGACAGGCCTGATACTGTAATGTTTTCAAATACAGTGTCGCTTGACAATGAATGAGTCGTATCTAACTCGCTGAGGTGTTCTGCAGTAAGTTGACGAACAGGTTAGCTGAGGTGCCTGGCTAGCAAAGAAAGGGCAATCCACTAATTACCATAGAGAGACGCCAACAAGCTAGGACTACTGTGCCTCTTTGGGGCATTTTAGTCCCCCTTTTAGTTCATCCCAGATGTTCGGGTCGCTTAGGATCTTGTTTAACTAGACCCTGAAGTTTCTGGGACAGATCATTCGACTAGAAATGTATCATGGTTGCCAGGATCTTGGAACTGTGTGGCTCGATCACCAAAAGCTGGAGAAGCCAAGAAGTGGCTCATATTGTGATGCCATGTAGGACCATTAATCGAACATGTTGTTCGATAGTCGACGTTGATGGTTAGCAATGCGCTCTGCAAGCACTGAGGAGATGATTTAGTGGTTGGTTATTGATTCTCGATTCAGGTAACTTGTTAATAGAATATTAAGGCAGAGAAGGACCTTGAGATTTGCTCTTTCCCCACTTCTGTCTTCTAGGGTATGTAGAGCAAGTGCCAACGGCCACCTAGGTTACCTAGCTTCAGTACATATGAGATCCAATTCTTAGTTCAACTAATAAAATGCCCGGTACAAGGTAAAGAAATGGCTTAATTAATTAATTAATTCGGATGTACATTGAAGATCCCGATACCCAATTGTATCTATGCCAATCTATCAGCTCTCATTTCAATTGTGATTAGCGAATCTCGATAATCATATTGCTGGGAATTGCAGGCACCAAGTACCCAGTTAGGTGTTGACGACAGTGTGTTTATCTTGGATCTCAAAAGTTTAGAGGGGGTAACCGCGCGAAGTGCCCGGCTAGCAAAGTGAACAGGTGATTGAAGGCGTTTACCAACTTTGTGTTGCCCAACCGTCCTTCCTCGTTCTTCCACCATTCTACGACCATTTGTTAGTATTCTATACAGATACAGGAGAATTGGATCGGGTTCTCAATGCATCACCCTAGACTCAATCACGCGGCCTATCCTCGTTACGGTACGTGCAATGTCTTTTACTAAGACGGCGGTTACTGTACAGTATCAGCCACACTCAAGGTATGTCACGTCAGCATAGCGAGTGGTGAGTTCGCTGACGACGCGGCGTGGACTCTGGTGCTGCTCCCGTCGCCGTTTCACACTTCTCCAGAGCGCTGGATCATCCATAGCGCCAGTCAATCTCAAAACCTGAGTAACCATCTTCTAGGGCTGAGCTAGAGTCTATAGAGCTGCCATCCCCCTGGAGCCAACACGACCGAGGCGGATTCGGAATCTCTAGCCCGATTAACGGCGCCGGCATCCTAAGACCAAAGCTTTGCTAGAAACATAACCTGCACGTACGTACTGTCCTACATTGGCACGTCACGTCGCAACAAGCTTGCCATCATAGTATCGCGGGTGCTGCGCAGCAAAATCGTGTCGTTACACAGCCGTCTCGCGGAGAATAAACTGATCCATCCTTGAGCTTGGCTTGCAACTAGTGTCCTGGGAACCACGACGTCGGGCTCGTTCACACCCATTGCGACATTGCCGCCACGTTCTTGAGGCCTCAGCATCTGCATCCGTGCTCTCTGTCTTCCTTGATTACTGATAAAACTTAGGGAATATTACTGGCCTGAGTCAGTTCAGGTCACAAGAGGATCTCGCAATCTCTCTTGTTCATCGGCCGTGGCAATCCGCGTGCCCGGAGACCCCATTCTCTTTGATCGATGACCTCTTTCATTGGCACCCTGGCGACAAGCTGGAAAATCGGCAACTAACTCGTCTAACCCCTCTTTGGAAATTATTAGCCAAGCCCGGAGCTGCATTCAACACAAGCATCCTGGACGTCTCTTCTAGCGGTGGAACCAGCCACCTCATGGCTTGATTGGTTTTAGACTTGGAAAAGGCCGCAGATCTACTGCCAGAAGTCAGGGATCCGCTTTGCGCACTGTATCCAGTGGAGGAGGCATCCCTTCCTGGCAGGGTGGGCATTCCTTAAGCCCTTGATCAGTACGTACGGGGTGGTTTTCTGAGTGGGACTTGGTGCCAAAAGCGCAGGGCACGCAGTTACTACCCCTGCTCTGCTATGCTCACTTCCCCTGGTCGATTTCACCACCATGCTGGGCTTCGACGCTTCGTGGATGTGATGGCCTTCACCAGCTCGCGTTACAGTCGTGGTGCTCTGAGGTTGTGCTTCTCCGGGACAGAGGACAAGGCTCGACTGTGACCATGAAGGTCGGGGGGGATGGACAGAGGAGCAGTTATCCTACGGTTCGACTGCAACGGACAATATCAGTCAGAAATACAAGGCACTTAACGATCCAATCACATCATTTATTCTTTTTTTTCTGTTTTCTTTTGGCAGCCCCCCAATTGCCTGCACCCTCCGCCCGCCACAATTTTTGTAATGTAAGTCTCGCTCTGCTTTGTGCTGTGTGTGTAATAATTATGAACCCAGCAAGGGGAGATTGATGAGCAAAGCAGAGACCACCTCCAAGCCCAGACTCAGACCCAGACCCAGACCCAGCCAGCAGGTTGCAGCACGCAGTAAATCCATTATCCCAGGTTGACAGGGGACAAGGGTTTCCCGTCCATCTGCCACTTCCTTTTGCTCGGGCTCCTTCATCATACGTACGGGTGCATACGAATTCCGATTTTTCTCTTTCTCCTGCGTCTTACCCAAGACAGAAAAAACGCAGTCACCAGGCGGTGGTCCTCACATTTTCCTTCACCTCCACTTCACCTCCCCATCCATCGTATCGCTTCAAATCAACTTAATTCAATTTAAGTCGAGTCAAGTCAACTCAGTTCAGCTCAACTTGTCCTGTTCTGTCCTGGTCCCATATCTCCCTCTCTCTCTCTCACCTTCCTCATTACACCCCCTTGGATATCACCTTCCCTATCCCCTGGAAACACGCTTGATCTTTCTC
The DNA here is from genome assembly GCA_013186375.1 of Fusarium aywerte. NCBI lineage: Eukaryota > Fungi > Ascomycota > Sordariomycetes > Hypocreales > Nectriaceae > Fusarium > Fusarium aywerte. Next base: position 286,399 of record JABCQV010000139.1, on the reverse strand, counting down.
GTAATTACTCGCCGCTTTCGCTCAAAGACTACGAGTCAGCGGCAGATCCGGCACCGGTCGCGACGTGGGGTATCCTCGGCAGAAACGATCGACTTCGACCCAGCGGACTTGCTTGAACTTGACTTGACTTTCTTCCAGGTCTAGTCCAGTCCAGATCAAGTCCAGTCCCTCCACCATTTGGTCGCGCTACAACGGAAATATCCCGACTTGGTATTCATTTGCTACGCTGCTTGCCTACTGTTTCTTCTTCACTTTACTGTACTGTACTGCTGAAAGGCTTGCACCAAACTTGCACACCCCTCGTCTTTCAAACAAAACCCACGCTATCCACCAAAGGTCGATAAGCGCAGGATTCCACTGCCACTGCCCTGGGTTGAGTTGAGTTGGGTTGGCCAGACCAGACCAATTCCTGCTTACTACAGTACCAACTGTTTCGCAGTGACCTGTTGCACTTTGGCATCATCCAGTTTAGCCAAAAACACCAAATCTGACGGCTTCTGTTTGTCAAAAATCACTGTACTCGAGGCGCATACCTACATACGGTACATACATAGATAGGTTCATTGCGCTCCCGACCGGCTGGTCCCACCTTGAGACCGCCGACCTTTTGCCCCCAGGTTGCGGAGGAGTGCATCCTGTTCATCACTCCGTCATTCATTTTCTCTTCTTGGGACCCTATAAAATTCTTTTCGGTCCCGCCCCTCTTCAAGTCTCCGTCATCACTGAGGCTTTCTTGCGCAGTGTGTAGACACGCACACCCCCCTCCCCCCTGCAAGGTCGCGAGTCGCTCTCAGCAAGACGAGAGTCAGTGTATCGTGGGAAGATACACTTTGACACACCCTTGTTCATCTCAGGCTCCCAGACGCTAGACCCTCTTTGCCTCTGGGCTGTCGGCAGAGTCCACCGTACCAGGCCGATTTCAACATCGCACTATATTAGTGTGTCGCTCCCCAAGAACCACGGGCGACTTAGCCCGACCTCTCTCTGATCGAGGAAAAGCGAACTATCCTTGCCCTAGGCTCCATTCCCCCATCACTATCTTCCCTCCCCAGCAAGATCCGCGCCCAAGGACTCGGCCTAGGTGCTCGCATCACACACTTAACCATAAACCAACCTTTGGTCTTGCAAACGGCGCTACTACTGCCGCCGCCAACAACATATACTGCCGCGCCGCCGCAAGTCTCTTTGCAAGCGCTCAGCTATCACCCTTCTTTCCCCTGTTACCGGCAAACACCAACTTGACGCGGGTCTGAGCTAAAACCTTGCCGGCCATTTCTTTATCATCAGCCCCGTGGAGCTGTAGCATGTCTTTGGTGCCAACACAGCAACCTCATACTTTTCTTGACAACCGCGCATCGTTGCATACCTCTTCCAACATCGCGAAACTTGGTTCCGAGGCGACCCTAGACACGCTCCTCAGCTCTCCCAACTCTATGGAACGAAGTGCTACGGAGTACTCGCAGTCAGGTTTGCCTTCGCCCTATCCAAGCAACTTCGGCGACACCAATTCTGAAGGTTCGAGGGCAGATCACGCATCTGCTGCGCAATATCCCGTCAAGCAGGAAGTCAACTACTCGACATCGGCCACTCCCACCTCCGAGTACGGCGTTTATCCTCAATCCGCCCGATCAGGATCATTCCCAGAGCACGTCCAGCGTTCATACCACCCTGCAAGCAGTACCAGCAGTGGAAGTATGGCGCAACAACAGAACAGTCCGTCAATCCCTCAGCAGGATGGGCGTAGCCATCAGACCCATCCGGTCAAATCTGACAACGATGTTCCTATAGATCCATCCATCGCCGCTCCGAGCCCAACCTACGCGTCTTATGGGCAGCATTCTCCCTATGCGCCTAACCCAGACATGACACACAGCTATTCTCACCCCGGCGGCGGCATGTATGCGCAGCCTCGCCCAGACTGGGCTGGTTATGGGCAACACGGCGGTGCGCCCATGACTCCTGGCCACCCAGTTTACGCTCAGAACCCTGCTTCAGCGCCACCTCCTCAGCGACCCAACCAGGTATGTCGAAGTTGAAGGGACTTGTATGAGATGAGTTGAGCTTGAATGAGATTATCGCGCGTAAATTTCCATGATTTCTTGTTTTTGGGACGCGTCGGCTCACAGGTTACAAACTTGTCTTGTGCAGGGTCCGTTGTATGTTTGATACTCGACCGTGTCTAATCCATCCTAGGTTTATTCTTTCGTGCCTATTCCAGGCGCGCAGCAGCACAAGCGGCCTCGACGACGATATGAAGAGATTGAGCGCATGTACAAGTGTGGATGGAATGGTTGCGAAAAGGCCTATGGTACATTGAACCACCTGAATGCTCACGTTACAATGCAGTCTCACGGCCAGAAACGAACACCTGAGGGTAAGTTTTAAACGCGTCTTTTGACACGGAAAAGCACAGAAGCTAACCCTTGCCCAAAGAGTTCAAGGAAATCCGCAAGGAGTGGAAGCAGAGGAAGAAGGAAGAGGAGGCCAACCGTAAGGCCGAAGAGGAGCGACAACGCCAGGCTGCGGCAGCAGCAGCAGCTCAAAATGGAGGTCCCGATCCTCAGGGACCCGATGGCACTCCCACCTCATCCTACCCTGGCTCACGGCCTGTTCAGCTGCCTCCTATCGGTTACCAGCCTGCTCAGTACCCGCCACCACCTTCGGCGGTTCCTCAGCAGCCGCTTCCCGACTACAACAACAGCCACATGTACTCCAATTATCAGCCTCACTCGCCCTATGCGCAACCCAGCCAGGGCATTCCTTACCAATGTATGTCGCAAAGACAGAGGGTGGCTTAGTTGATGAACTAACCAGGCTTAGCAAACGGTGCTCAACCCCCAAGCCACTAAGGTGGATGGTCAAGCAAGGATCAGGGTTCTAGAGGAGGAAAGTCATCAAAAGTCAGGATGGAAAAGGAATACCCGCTGTACTATATTGGAACTGCCGTGGCGCCCTAGATCTTCGCGTCAACGTTGTTTGACGCGGGTCCTAGAAGACGCGGTGGGTTTTGGGATGATGGAACGTCGTCGTACGAATCCTTGATCTGGTAATTACCTCTCTGTTTCGACTTTGGCAGCCTCTTTGGTTGGTACTCTACCTTCCATGGGGTTTCCAGCATATCCGTTCAGTCGCTGGACCGCTTTGCTTCTTGGTTTTGGTTTTGGAGTTTACGCATACACGCTCTTCGACAAGATGTTGGGTTGGGGAGTTACCGATTTCTATTTATGAGCATCAGGTTGTCGGTCAAGGGACGGTCCTGGAGGTCCGGCGTGGTTTATCTGCATTTGAGACGATTCGTTATGTTTTGGAGGCATGGCTGATTTATTAGCTGACACGGCAGTGCAGCGGTAGAGCTCGATGCCCGCGCTTTTTCTATTCACATTTATTGCGCAGTGATTGCAGATATGGGGTCGAAGATTTTTATTCAGATGGCGGCTGGAGTCCACCTGGCGATGTTGATACGCCCATGAGGTTGGTGGAACAAAGCAGATAGACGCATACGGATGGTACTTTATGATTATATGGCAGCTAGATTTTGTGATGTGTATGTACAATCGCACTTCAAGAATCCCACTGGTCAAACAAATCTATACTTGTGTAATACAGAGTGACCATGAATTTGTACCAACTGGATTCATCCTTGAGAAGCACGTCAAACAAACTGCTTGGTAAAAGAGGAACAAGCATACAGGGTTTCGTTAGCAAGATCTAGTGAACCAATCTGTCGGGTCAAGGTCAGCCCTATCTTTGTCGAGGGGAGGCTAAATCGATCGCAACACATGTATGGGAATGATGCTTAACCCTGGTTAAACGTGGGTGGCGTGCCGCAGGTAGGGTTGTGTTGCGCATTGCAGTACTGTAAACAGATGGGAATGGGATGGGGGTGGTTGTGTTGCTGTGTTACAAACGCTAAGTCGATGAGAAAACAGGTAAGTAGTCAAGGGTGTGAATAACAAAAGGGCCCAAAAAGCAAGGATGACAGATGGGTGAATGGTGGTGATGGACAAGGCATAGGGCAGAGAAGGGAAAGGTCGGGTAACACAAGACGACGGAAGGGGCCTGATGTACATGTGTAGTGCACGTTAGCTTAGCAAGGGACCGAAGGAGAAGTGGTCTGATCTTTTTTTTGTTTGGCAATTCCAAGCAATGCCAAGTGGAGGGGGCGATGCATTAAGATAGAGAGATACTAGATCTATGAGATTGCCGAAGACTAGGCCGTGGTGTGTGCTTGCGTACCTATGCGGATTGATGATGTTATGCGATGCTATGCTATGCTATGCTATGCGACGCCATGCGATGCGATGCGATGCGGACCGATCCATGATGGCAACACATCAAACAGGAACCTTGGAAAGTGATCTGCAGGTGGGATGTTTGAAGATAGGGGAAAATATGAGAAGCGATGAGAGCCTCGGTACTGCAAGTAGTAGGTTGTACTCTACGGCGTTGTTGATGGTACGTGCATGGGCATATATGTCTGTGGATGGATACGACTGTTTAGAAACTAGATTTATATATAATATTGACAAGGATATAAAAAACTCAATTATCTAGTACGAAGAGATAACTGCTCAAACAAATACATAGGCCTACTGAAGAAGCGAAAGATAAATAAGCCACCCTTATTTTGAGGGATATCATATCATCAGCGCTTACTTCCACAGCCTTATGATATAAATCAGCTACATACGCTCGCATTACATGCAGATAGGCTACTGCAACGTCTCATCCAAAGAAAACCACTAAGCAAGGGGGGCGTGTACAGTCAAAGCCTGAACTAGGCTGGCAGTAGAACAAAAGAGTCCCAACTAGGGGCGCGCAGAAAAGCGAACCAACTAACGTTAACTTGAACTACCTACTAAAAGCTCAGCGTAGCAAAGAGGATGGGAAAAAAAAAGTGCGTGCGTAGCGTGCAGACGAGCGAGCGATACTTGCCTTAATAAGTGTGTGTGACTGACACCGTTGGAGACGAACAAGGGGTTGACCTGGCGGCGCTAGGAGAATTTAGCCGCTCCTCTATCAACTATCAACCTTCTAGACTAAACCTCTACTACCTTACCTAAAGTAAGAAAAGGGTAACACAAGACATTGGACACAAAGACAAAACATGCGCCGCCTTCTGGTTCTTCCAATTATTTCGGTACTTGTACTTCCCAAAAGCTTAGTGCGCAAACTCTTCCCAGCCTGGTTCTGTTTAATCATATCTCTCTCTACCCACCGGGACTGATACTTGGATGTAGCAAGTTTGGAGCCTGTAACGGGCATGGCTTTTTTGAACTATTGGGTTGGGTTTGGTAGGTGCTTTGTACTTCTCTAGCGGTACGGCGCTTTTCAGACTGGGACGGGCGTGAAAGACCACAAAGCCAGAATAGAAGTTGAGGTGATACTAAGACAAGACTTTTGGGCGGCGGATTGTCTCTGTTTGGTGTATGACCACGGTAGATTAGGGTGTTGTGTCACAGACAGGGCTGAGGGTCTGGAACATATAATTGTTTGACAGAGGGTTACGAGGTATGCATAAACAGCTCTCTATTTGGTACGGCTTCCGATATGTGGCTTGCAATTGCAAGTGAACAAACCCCTGATATGGGTTCTGGACGATGTTAAGCGAAATGTTATAGACCACCACAGAGCCGACCACTCTATAAATGTGGGCTATCGAACTCGAACAGGACGACAGCAGTTACATGTCATCTTCTTATAGCTTCGCGATCGGAAAAGTCCACTATGAAAGGCTATCAGACCATTGGTCGCCAATGCGAATTACTTGTAGTTGTGATACTGACTCCAGGTTTTCTTCAAAGCCCCTCAGGGGGTGTATTAGACGAGGCTTTAGGCCACTCTCTGTAGTCTTTAGTACTGTTATTGTAGAGTTATCATAAATTTATAGAAGTTAGCATAAGATCCGCTTCACTTTAGGACTTTGTTCGGTGTATATCATCATGTCACTTGTTATGATCATGCTATAGCCCATCCCTGATCTAGAACTATCACGTAGTTCCAATTATTGTACCCGAAAGAACAAGACCAGGTAAAGGCCCAAGCAGCCCCGGTCAAAAAGGCACCCCAATGGCACGGTTTGCAGACAGCCCGGGCCAGACCTATCAACCTACATGGGCTGTGCAGAAGGCCAGCACGGTCAGAAACTAGCGTAGCACACAGATACAGAGAAAGTGCTCCAGAGTTACCCTTGTTGTTTGGTGCTGAAGGAGTGAGGCCCATGACCGCACGTGTTTGGTCCTCCTATTGATCCTTGCAGGTATCTATTGCGATTGCGTGTGGTAGCGTTCTAAAGAAACGCACAACGGGTTAGCAGGACCGGGCTCAGACGTTCGGATGGTCCGTCTTGAGTTAACATCGAACGTAACAGCTATGGCAACTATGTCATAATTTACGAGGGGTAGAATCATCTAAAGGATGAGAGGCTTTCCATGGCATATCAGAACTCAACATTTGAACGAGAGCACATTCATGTACTTATATTGTGCTAAGAAACAGCATCGAGAGGCAACAGAGAAATAGCTATATAAATGTTACTTGAAGCAAATCGTACAAATCCCATACGTGATTGTAGGTGTCGGAGCGAGTTTGACCGTTGCCCAAATAACGGTCACATCCCATTTAAGGGCTTGTGTATATGCGGTTCAAAATGGCCAATATGCAGCCAAAAGCCCAGTTGTTATCCTGCACATATAATAACCTAATCATACATCCTGCCGATTACAGGCCGAAAGCTGTAGGAACTGAGGAACTGCCGAATATCCATGACTCCAAGACTCAAGGGAGTATGCATGTTTGTTTACATTATTTACGAGAGATAGAGTTGGCCTCAACGATACAGATAAATGTGAGAATCAACCGAGAACCGTATTAAGCTAATACGAACATTGGCTCTTGACTTGCAGATGTACCTGGTTGTATCTCTGATTGTTGTCAAAGTAGACCGTCTTGATAAAGTCACGTTATTTATATCATGATGTGCCGACACGTACCGATCAAGATGCGTTTACTTCTCTCTGTCAAATTTGTTGATGTATCTGATGCGTAAATGAACCATGTTTTGTTAATATACAATATTAGTTTCCTTAATCTCTTTGTCTTAGAACGAACGTCATTTGGGGCCTTTATATGTCTTTCGCTGATGACGTATGGTAGTGCCCCGAGCGCGCGGCCCGGTCAAAGAAAAAAAATAAAAAATAAAGAAAAAGTTGAGAAGGGACAAAATAGAATATCATTAATTAATTTCAGGTCCAGGTTAGTATATATAACCTAGGATACTCATTCTATGAAATACTCTAATTGTCTCCATGCTCGAGTTTATTGTGGTGCTTTCATCACTGACATGTCCATACACTTCTTTGTGCTGACTGCCTGACTTTTTTTTGCTACCCCACCATCACCATCCAACCAGTTGCAGTGTAACGACATCAATCTCTCAACAAGACATCCCGTCCTCATATCTTCATATTAAATCAACACCATTGACCTTAGAAATATATATACAGAGCCAGTATACGTGGAGAAACAACACTTTTACCACTTTGGACTTTGACTTTATCACCGAACCATCATCCATTCTTGCGTCGTCATATCAAAATGGAGGGAGATCTCCCGCCCTTCCCATCTCGACCCAAGGGCTTAGCAAAATCAGAATCAAGCACATCTTTCGGCGGTGGCTCTGCAATGTCGGTACCAGTTCTAGGATCTCATCCTCTAGGAACTCTTCACGTTCATCAAGTCAACGAGACACCTGATGAGAAGGAGGACGACGATGATGACGGCCCCCCACCTCTTGATCCTCCCTCAACTCACGACGGAGACCACTCTAGTTCTACAAACAAAACTTCACAGCATGACTCTTCAAAATCCTTCCACAGTCCGACCTGGGAGCCTTTGACACATGACCTAGGAGGTGGCGACGTGGTTCTCATTCTTGACCTACCTGAGGTCTTTACGGTTGGATATGACTCTATCTCATTCACGGCGAAGCATTTCGGCGGCGTCAGGGATATACCCCCCGGGGCTCACTTTTTTTGGGTTGCCCACCCTGGAGGCCTTTCCGCTCGTTGTGGCTTCTGGGTTGTCGCGAACAACAACAACAACACGGTTCATGTCATGCAATGGGACCGATTCAATGAGGTCCTCGGCGACTCTGCTCGCGCTGAGGCACGCATCCAAGCTGATAACCTCGAGACCATCCACTCCAAACTGGTCCCTTACCAAGACCCGACCGCAGTAAATGCTACCAGTGGCGATCTGACTCAAGCTGCTTCGGAGAAGAACTTCAACATGTGGGAGCAGCTCACCGGCAATGTCAACGAGGATCTTCTCAACCGAGTGACTGGTCAGAATTACGACAACTGGACGGTCCATACGGGCGATCGTGTCAAGGGATCAATACTCATGGCCGGCGAGATGGAGCTTGACAACTCACTCTCAAATCCTATGCTAAAGGCTCGTGAGCTCAATTTTGCTTTCGGCCAACGGACAAAGACGTACTCAACAGACAACACTGGCGCTGACCGAACTCTTGAAGCCACAGACGCAACCCCTTACATCCTATCACTGGTCGATGCATCTGATAATGACCTCACTCCTGATGATGTTGTTGGCGAATTCCAATTCTCCTTCGTCGTGGGCGTGCATCTTGGCAACGACTCATGTATTCAGCAGTGGTGGCACATGCTTCTTAAGATATTCCTCCGTGCTCACCTTCTATCTGCTCGTCGACCGGATCTTGCTGCCGCTTTCATTCGTACCCTAACGGCTCAATTGACGTACAGCGCCTCCTGGCTTGAAGGCTCGATACTTGATTCGGCCGAGTCACAAACCCGGGACTTACGACTTGCTCTTACTGTCTACAAGCGTCGCCTCGAGGAACTCATGCAAAGTCTGGGTAGCCAAGCCACCCCTGAGCAGCTCAGTGTCGCCACAGCTTTTGCGGGTCTTGAGGCAGTTGCAACAGGCACGCTCGATTGGGACCTACGAGGAGATTACTTGCGTCGTGGTAATGTCATGATGGAGGATGGCGAGGAGATCGAGTTGGAAGATGCCGATTTGGCAGCTGAAGACGAACGTGGCGAGTGGGCACCAGAGATTGTTGACCTGGATGAATCTGGGCGACAGCGTGATCTGGTCTCGTGGAATGACTAGGGATGTCTTGCTGCGAGAACGGTTCGTACTTCGAGACGCTGGGGACGAATAACAGGGAAGGCAACGGTTAGAGGGTTCAGGCAAGCACGGAGGCATGGTCAGAACATAGTTGGTCATGTCCAGGATTTAATGGTTTTGCAGAAATGTGTGGCTTAACTGGTGTATTAGGTATTGCGAATGGCCTGAGGATTTGGTTCTGGATTTGAAGAGCTGGGAGTTGGGGCTTTTCTTGGTCTTATGGATGGTATTGTAGTTATTACTATTATATTGTAGACTGGCTGTATTACGGTAATCCTTTGGAAAAATACGACAATAATGCATGATATCTTTGTTGCCAGTATCGACACTGGATTGCTTCGTGTGGTGATCATGTCAAACTTTTCCAGTTCCTATTAAAAACCAGACTGACGATCACTGTAGAGGTCACATACAAGATAATGTGAAGTATTTGTTGCGGGGCGAGTCCAACCAGAGGACAATTCATTGACATCACAGTTCGTTACAACGTGAGCCGCATCGTTAACTTGAAAGATTTCATTTGCCTGCCAGATCCTTTACAATCCGCCACAAAAGCAAGACAATGCAAATGTCAATGGGTAAACCATTCCCAAACCAGGGAAATTGTGACTCCGGTCCCTTTTTCTGCCTGTTGTATCCTCCACTGTAACATCGCTCCGACTCGACGCTCTTTTGCCCCATTCCGACAAATATCTTGAGCCATTTAACGGTAAGACTTCTGGAAGCGGGCACGGGCACCGGGACCACCGAACTTCTTGGGCTCGCAGCGGCGGTTGTCGGCAACGAGGAGGGTTCGGTCGAACTGGACGAGAGCCTGCTTCAGAAGGTTCTTGGAGTGCTCATCGACGAACTTCTGGTAGTAGGCGATCAGGGACTTGGAGATGGCTTGTCGGATGGCGTAGACCTGCGAAAGTTAATATTGACACCTTTAAACAGAAGGGATCGAAGGGATCCGGACCTGTGACACGTGGCCTCCGCCGCTGCAGCGTACTCGGATGTCCACATTGGCGAACTTGTCGAGGCCAACGACGAGGAGAGGCTCGTAGACCTGTGTTGTGTTAGCATAGTGTTGTTGAAATCGAGATGTGAAATGTCATATCTCGTCCGGGAAAGGCTCAAAATCATACCTTGAAGCGGAGGATCTCAGGCTGAACGAGCTGGAGAGGACGTCCGTTGACCTTAATGAGACCCTTACCGGCCTAAGAGTTCATATCATATTAACCTCATGATTCATTTTCATGGCGTCTTGATGTGGAATTCGCGAACCTTGCAGTGGGCGACGGCAGTGGCCGTCTTCTTCTTACCGAAGCACTGGACGGAGTTAGAAGAGCTCATGATTGCGGTTGTCGTGATGCCGGAGGGGATTGAGCGGTCGGCCGTGTTGAGGGTGTTGATCGAGTTGAGATTTTGCGAACTTCAGATCCGAATAGGGCTGCTGTTGTTCAGGTGGGGCCAAATTTGACCGCTAAATTTTGATTGGCCGCTGTTGTGGCCCCACATAGGGCAAGGTCGCTCTTGCCTTGTGCGTTGCAGTTTGGTGCCTTCCTTTCAGACTCCACGAAAAAAAATCGTCAAATCTTCATACTAACCCGACGAACCGCAGCCCACCGTCAAGGTCAGCAGAACCTCACCTATTATCAATAATCAACCAGAAATACTGACCTTGTTGATTCAAGATGGTTTCCGCCAAGAAGCACGTCCCTATCGTCAAGAAGCGTATGTCTGCCGAACTCGAGATTGAGAAGCGATTTTTGCCATGGAAGATGGAAGACACGATATTGACTGTTGTATACAGGCACGAAGCGCTTCGCTAGGCATCAGTCTGATAGGTTCAAGTGCGTCGATCCTTCATGGCGCAAGCCTAAGGGTATCGACAGCCGAGTCCGACGTCGATTCCGCGGTACCATTGCTATGCCCTCTGTACGTTGAAACCTTGCGAAGCCCGACCAGAATCACCAACTTTCTGGCGGGTAGGATATTTGGGAACTGTGTGCTGATACGTTATGACTTCAGATCGGATATGGCTCCAACAAGAAGACTCGCTACATGGCCCCCTCCGGCCACAAGGCTTTCCTCGTCAGCAACGTTGGCGACGTGAACCTCCTTTTAATGCACAATAGGACCCATGCAGCCGAGTACGCCCTCCCTGTTCATCTAGATGACGAATTCTGCTAACAAAACGCTCCAGGATCGCCCACAACGTCTCTTCCCGAAAGCGAGTTGACATCATTGCTCGTGCCAAGCAACTGGGAGTCAAGGTCACCAACCCCAAGGCGAAGGTTACCACCGAGGTTTAAAAGGAAATGGATCGGTTTTTGGGCTGCTTTACGGTTATGCATCGGAAGGGTTTGCGTTACTTGCGGTTCTGGCACATAACTATGCATGCTAGAGAATAAAAACGCGCCGTTGAACGACAATGAAACTGGCATCAACCGCTTAAACAGCAAATCTCTGGGAGTCAAAGAGGGCATGACATATGTATTGTCTTTTGTCCCTACTCCAAACCGATGAGGGCGCTAAGGAGGGGTTAAGTGAAAGCCTTGTGTATTATGTACGAGGTCATGAAAAATAAACAAAACCCCTTTGAGGGCCCCATCTGAGTGCTGTAATGCAACTTGATGTTATACCTAACAGCGAGATGTCTAGTAGATACTAACTACCGTCTTGATACCTATCTATCTATAATGGTACATATGCTCGTTATTTGGATTTTGCTCTTGGTGGCAAACAAAGACCTCGCATTTGCAGTTTATAGAGAGTTGCCATCAATGATAACTCGTCTGACTGCCCCCAGATAAATGAATATTTGACACGAATGCGGTCATCCGAAGGGCCGGAGCCCAAGTATTATTGTATTGCTACTGTCGCGGAATAAAGTGCGGCTTCTGAAGGCAAGGACGTCACCTGGACATTTTAAGCTACATCAAATTTTCACGCCTGGAACTCAAGTAAGCAGACGATTCAACAATCTTTTTTTCTACTAAAGCTAAGTATGGCTAGCGTTCCTTATTGTGTGTATGGTCTGGAGAAGGATACCTACTTGGTTTGTTTTTTCGATGCTATCGACGTACCTATGCCGGTGCCAGCTCCTGAGCAATTGCCACTGCCACCTGCCTTGCACCTGCGTGCACTCTTGCACCTGGCCATGAAGGAACGTTTAAGTTGTTCAGCGCCAAATCAAAGTTTGATTTTTCCACTATAATATACCTGATTGTTTGTCTCTTGCTACGTTGCTTAACAGATTCTTCCTTCATCATGAAGTAGCTCAATACACTGCATCGCTTACAATCAGTTTTCGATTACGGCTCATGACTGACCATCACTCGAAACATCTCCGCCTTCCTATTGAACAGTCCTCTCTTGAACATTCGGACATACTCTATAACCTGTTCAAGCGATGGCGTTTCCACCACCACATGCCCCGTCACGAACGACAGTCTTCAAACCGCAATGCACACACTTGACCATGACCCGGGTTTATGATGCAGATGCGACATGCTCTTCATGCCAAGAGCCCGGTCAGTTTGGATGGTTGTATCAGTGTACCCAGGATCGTAACAAGATAATCGAGGAGAAGCTGGTGAGATGCTACCTTTGCAGCATCACGTAACTCGGGCCCATTGACTGACTAATGGCAGCCATGCATGGATTTTTTGGATTATTCCTTTAGAAAGAGTATGGGTGTACGAAAAGGCAGTGTAGAAGCTCGACGGGATAAACTGAGCTTCCTTGACGAATTCACGGCTGAGCAGATGACCCGTTACCGACCAAATCAGATTGCGACTATCTTAAGACAACGCGAACAGGTAGGCTTCTCCCAACACGTTTTAAAGCACCCCAGAGTTGGCACAGGCTTATCTGATGCTGCAGTTGAAAAAGGTCATCGCGGAAGAGGAGTTTAAAAATGGCAGCTTGGCTCTATTTGGCGGCACACCTTCACTTCCTGGCTTGGAAGCCTCTATAAGTGGCAATGCATACATTGGAGACTGGATACGCGAAGATAACAACGATTGTCAGTACAGAGTCTGCCCAAGATGTCGTCCCGTATGTGTCGATCGGGCATTTTTAAGCCTCGATGCCGTCGCCAATGGAGAAATACCCCCGACAGCCGCTGCAGGCTTTGGATTCGAAGCATTGGGAGGAAGGCCAGTCATTGATAAGGATGTTATCAAGTGTATCACAGAGCATCGCTCAAAAGTAAGTACTCGTATTCCGGTGAGCGTGACAGCTGAGCTGACTCCCCTGACCACAGGCTAAGGACCGCCGAATGATGGAAATGCTTGAAGAACAAATCGCCCGCATGCTTGGCCGCCATCATAAGAACCAGGATCTTCGAAATGTGCTTAGAAAAACAGTCTTTGCACCCAGGCGAGCGCGAAAGTTGCCTATCGTGAAGAAGGTTGCGGCCACTAGTCAAACTCAACATGAGAATGAATCAGACCTTACCAACGTTACCCAACATGACGGCCAGGACATTGCATTTTCGAGCGGCCCTAAATTATCAGAAAGTCCTTGGCCATGGTTGACTGCATTCGAGAACGGTAACATGGCTAGAGCTTCTGAAGATCAAATTCAGGAACATTCACCACAGCAAGGGCTGCGAGCCACACGTATTCCCCGGTAGGTTACTTTGGTGAAAATTACAGACGCTCCATATTGACTTAGATGTTGCAGTCCAACCACTCCTAGTTCGCGATCTACAAGACGTCGATTGACTGATCGACTCCTGTTCAGCGCTTCCAGTTTTCCACACCCCGAAGGATATCCCCAGCGACCTCTTTCGAGTCGTGGCAATGCCCAGACAAGAGCCCCTTCTCCTCGCGGCCGCTCACAGACTACCGACTCGTAGGGGAGCGGTGTCGGAAATAACTTCGTAGAGGGTTCGTCTATGCCACTGATAGTAGACAACGGCGTGGCCATGACGGAAGAGAGCATTGAGACTGGGGTTCCTGACGTAGTAACTCAAGTGTGATGTTGTATGAGGAGCAACATCTTTAGAAACTTGGTGAAGGCGCGATGCTTGAGATGATCCACTTGCAGGATTCAGATTGACAGTGTTGAGATTGTCAAACCGGTTACTCATTGGTCGAGTCAGACTTTGTCTAGAGTCTTGGAGACATATTTATCTGTTAAGAATATTAATTGAGCGAAAAGCTACGATGTCCATTGTCGACTGTGCTATACTAACTATCCTTGGAATTCTCCAAAATTTTCTTCATCATTTGGTTGCCCACCACCTTGGCCTCCTCAAATCGTGGTTCGAAGAATTCTTGAGTACTTACGAACCGCTTCTCCCACGTCTCAAAGTGTCCCAAGTTCACGCATTCTGCCCAAGCCCGTGCCGCAAAAGTAAACTCGAGATCATCACTGCGGTACGTCTTATCATCAATTGCAGTCTCAATCGCAGCATCCAGCACGTCTTGGTTTCGGAACAGATATTCAGTTACACCAAGACGTAAGCGAAATAGAGGGGTGCTGCAGAGCATGTGATCGTATGGCGCGATGTTGAGTGCAGCCCAACAGTCGACCATGGCGAGGATAGAGAGATGATTGTTAGGTCGAGGCTCATCGGTTGGTGTACCAAGAGAGAAGGACGATAGAATTGAGGGCTCAAGCAGAGGACGTGTGTCCCAAGATGTGGACGGGCCAAAGACCTTGTCGCGTGCACGATAGACTCGCTCCTTGAAACCCTCGCGGTTGCCTTCAAGCATGAGCTTGTAAAGGTCTGTAACGCTTCGTGCATACTGGGAGATCTGCTCTCTAGCTTCAGGGTTCAGGATAGCAAGGCCTGCGTACACATGCCACTTCTGGCTGTAGATGCGTAGCATCAGATTGACCTTGACGTTCTCGATACCGCCAACGTAGCGGCTCAGCTCCCAAGGGAACTGCTTGTTGGCGTGCCATGCCTTGCCCATGGATAGAAAAGCGGCATGAGTGACAGCCTGTGTGTCCGCAGTGATACGGTCATGCTCACGGGCTGTGAGGTGGACAAACTTGGACTTGAGACAGCTCAGGACGGCCTCGACCTTGCGGAGAGCTGAGTCAGGAGCGCGATGCTGGATAAGAACAAGAGGTTGGTTGTACGGGTCGACGTTTGGGCCGTGTAGCGAGTGGCAGGAGATAATGTCGACATCGGAAGGGAGGTGAGCCTCGAAGGCAGCGATTTCGGGAGATTTGCACGAGGTTTGGCCTCCGACAATGGCACCCAGTTTGGTAGCTGAGACATAACAAGATTAGTTTCGATATTTGATTGCCTATGGCCCTTTGGGCTACAATTCACGGTACGCGAGAAAAGAGGGCGCATACATGGTCCGTATTGAGCAATTACACGATCAATGACGGCGGCTTCCACGCTGTAGATGATATAGTCGCTTGCGCGGGATACGAAGTGGCCATTTCGACAAATTTCTATATTTTTCTATACGAAAGCTTCAGCGACTGGCGCGAGGCAGAGAAAGACAGGAATCAGTAAGCCATACATTTCCAGCATATTCTTTCTGAAGGCTCTCCTGGTTCTCTTCTCGGTCGCAGGCCAAAATTCTAAAGCAATCCGCCATTAGCCACTCGGCGTGCGGATCGGGGTTTGCAGTCACGAGTAGAATGAATTATAGAATCTGTTCTTGTTCATGTTAGCTGTTGTGTCAAGACATGAGAGGCTAACAAAAGGAGGTTGAGAGGTGAAATTTCAGACAGTTGTATGTTAAGGTAGCAAGCGTTTACATCATTGAGAGCACAGGTCCGATTCCGATGGCCATAACGGACACCGGGCAGCCCTGAACAATGCTCGAGCCAAATGCGCTCTAGTCATCATGAAAGAGGAGGGAGGGAAGTGAAAGTTTAGGAGGGTTTGTCTTACCATTGAAAAAAGGAAGCTGGCGTGGAAGCACGAATCGCAATGGATCCTAGACTTACCTCCAGCCAGCGGCAGACAGCCTTTCGGCATACATCTTGCCCATGTCGCCCATGCCAATCAATCCGACGACGAATTTCTCCATCCCCTCAGGGACGGCTTGCGTGTGTAAAGCCATAGTATCTGCTGCGCGATGATAGCAAGAGCATAAAACAGAATCACATCCTCTAAAGTGAGCGTGTTTTGTTTGTAGCTTTCTGCGAAAAGCTCAAAACAAAGTGTGGTTGAGAGTAGAGAAAGGATGTGAAGAAAAAAAAAGTTCGCGACCTTCTTTATGGTGGAGATTTTGATGGCCTTACGTAAGCCGACAGGGGCCGCGATATAGCGATGGGATGGGTGGGTCTATGAAGCTATCCACTGCAAGCAGAAGCACACAGGATCTCGAGAGGAGAGAAAAGAAGCTCTAGCTTACACGGACTTCTTTTTCACAATTTCGCTTCTCGGAAAAGATGGAGGTCGTATTTTCTTTGGGTTCAAATGGCTCCGGCCAACTCGGAATTGGCCATAAAGAGGACGTTTCCGTGCCGAAGCAAGTCCTTTTCCATCCGGATCCGCCAACCTCCTCAATTGTACAAGTCACAGCTGGTGGTAATCATACGCTACTTCTTACGAAAGCTGGCCAGCTCTACTGGAGTGGTGATTCTACACCTGGGGCTTGTGGACTGACCTCTGGGCCTGATGTTGGTGTTTTCCGAGAAATCCAGCTTACCAAGAATGGAGAGTCTCCAGTTGGCGAGATTGCCTTGATCACTGCTACCTGGGAAGCCTCGATCGTTGTGGCTAAGGACGCAGACGGCAAGAACACACAGGTCTTTAGTTTCGGTGCCGGCTTGAAAGGCGAACTAGGCCTGGGCGAACTAATCGTCCGGACGCCGTCAGCAACACGAGTCCGAGAGTTTCCTCCTCCAGGCACAGAAGTTGTCGATTTGGCTGCTTGCATGGGACATGTTGCCGCAGTTCTTGATAATGGAGATGCCTACGGCTGGGGGAATGCGAGAAAATCCCAGGCTGGTGAGCCAGGTCAAGTTCTTCACGCTCCCCGAAAGATCGAGGGTCTCGACTTCAAGGTTACCCGGGCTGTCTGTGGTAGAGAATTCACTTGTCTATTTGGCGACCCACAAAGTGGAAACATCAAGGTTCTGGGTTCAGACAAATGGAAAATTAAATCAGAAGCACCCGAGACATGTCCCGAGTGGAAAGATGTAGGGGCTAGTTGGGGAAATGTCTTTATTCTCGCCAAGGATGGTTCTCTTCAAGCTTGGGGGCGAGACGACCACGGACAACTACCTCCCCCGGATTTACCTGAATTGAGCAAGATTGCAATTGGCAGTGAACATGTCGTTGTTCTTTCAACTACAGGCGATGTTCTATCATGGGGCTGGGGTGAGCACGGCAATTGTGGACCTCAAGTTGAGAACAACGACGTCAAAGGCCGATGGAATGTCATTGCTTCGTCCAAATTTATCCCCCCAGGCTCTAAGATAGGTCGGGTCGGGGCAGGATGCGCCACCAGTTGGGTTTTCATCACAGCAGAGTGAGCCTCAAATCGCACTATTCTACCCTCCAAATTTCCACCTCGTATAATCAATCTGGGAAAAGAGCTAGATTCTCAACATCCGCCAGGTTCTGAGTCGGTTCGAGATATGTTGATTCGGCATCTGTAGGCTGTTGATGTGGTTGCTCGGCTTCAGCTTCAGGGTCAACGGGTGCGGGGTTCTTAGCGAAGCGGCTCATGTCCATCGCAGAAGCAGTCTATTCCGATTAGTAAGTGGTCAAGTGGGAGAAATATTGAGACTTACAGGGTTCATGCTATGGTCCCATCCTAGCTTGGAATTGTCCTCCATGAGCTCTTCCTCATCGTAATTGATAGGCTCCCACCCTTCGTCTTCCACGAACAAACCCTCGGATTGGTTGGTAGCAGGTGGTGCTGGCTTTTGAGATGGGCGAAGGTCAAAAACTCCTACACGCGAAGCACTGGCTCTAGCAGCGCTCATTTGTGGTGTGGGGTTATGTTGAGGCAGTGATGGAGGAGGAGCTGGTGGCTGAGGATGTTGTGATTCGGACGGTGGCATGCTAGGCCTCCGTGTAGTAGCCTCGAGGCGTGGCCCGGTAGCTTGTGGTGCGTTCTTGCGGCCTTTCTTGGTCCTCTGGCCAGTGTTGGTACCGCGCTCACCAACTGTCATAACAAGAAACTCGCATGACATGGCATCGCCGGTGTAAGAGAGCTGGATAGGTTGCGTAGGAACTGAGTAGCGAGCCGACACGTCGTTGCCTGTGATTCCGGCATGTTGAATGATGGCGCGGAAATCCTTGACAGAAATCACAATGTGAAGCTTGTCTTCAACATCGATGTCGTCAAATTCTTCAGCCTCGACGGCGATTGATGTCTGTAGTGGCTTCTTGAGGACCGCTAAAGAGTGTTAGTATACCGGCATTCGCTTGCCTGAAAGATACACACCATCCTCGCTCACTGTCTTTTCGCTAAAACAAGTAAAGTTGACGTGGTCGCCATCGGTGTTGATATCAAGGAATTCAATACCAGGACCAAAGTGGTCCATCAGCTGCCGTAGCGTTCGCGAAGAGATGGTCCAGTGGTGAGGAGCATCCTGTTTGTTGAACTTGGCATGTATGGGCACAGCAACTTCGAAAGGGAGGCGATGCGTAGATGTCAGACCATTGCGGAAAATAAGGCGTGCAATGAATCGACTTTGGATTCCTTCTCCGTCTTCGATGGCGACGTCGCATCTGTCGATGAGTGTTTGTTTCTCAACATCCCTCTGTGAATCCGCTGCTGTGCGACTGCGAAATAGAGAGACCAAAGCCTATAAACCATCAAAAAAAAAATGTACAATTAAGAAAGTGTGAAGAGACTCACACGAATGTAAAGGGTACAGTGAAAACGGTCACGGAATTGGCGACTTCCCTGAAAGTGGTATCGTGAAAAGAACTTGGTTGTAGCAAATTTGACACTCGCGTAGGCCGATTTGGAAGTGTTGAGAGTGGTCAAGATAAACTACAAGGAAGTGTTAGATAGGGACTGATTGAAGTATGTCGAGATGGTTGATCGTACTGAATCCTTGCGTGCCTCGAGCGAGACGTCGTCACTGAACTTGTTCAGGCAAATGAGGGCGTCACGAAAGGCTGCAACGCCCTCCTCGCTCAGTGTGAAGCTGAGAAGCGCCATTCTGGTTTATTGATTTGAGGGCCTTATGAGAATTGCACATGGTATTTAGGCCTCTGGTGTAAGGATTCAAGTCATTCTAACATCGACTTGTCATGCCCATGATTCTTCTACGTGAACGCGTGCCTGCCAATAATAGCGGGGTGTGGACCTTCCAGCCTCACTAAGCCTACCCTGCACTTGAGCATCAAAACACTAAAACACCAAGATATCATCACGTCATCACAATTTGTAAACAATGTGAAAGCAAATCAAGTTGAATTAATAGAGAGCATTAATTGCTAATCTTTTCCCCTTATCGATTACCAAACTCCGTAAAGTCCATTCTTGTCATATCATCGTGTCAATACCGTGGAGGCGTGTGTCCTTTTTCTTCAGAGAAGAAGCGTTGTGGATGCCAAGCGACCGCCTGTTTAGTGACGGAAGCAGCTAAACTTTCCGAGAGAGAATCGCCAAGGGCCCCGTCGGACGCCATTCTTGTCGATATGAACGCTGGTGCCAAAGTGGCGACCACCGAATCCCTTTGACCAGAAAAGACCCATGATGTTGGTGTTGTTTTGTTTGTTTATTTGAGTAGGAGATAGGGTATTGTAGGTAGGTATGCGCGATCTGTGTGGATACTGTTAGCTTATGTATATTTGAAGATGCTCCCTTGATGGGGGGAAAGGGTATAGACCTTTGTAGGGGTGGTGGTTGATGGTATGTAGTTGAAAGAAGCTTGTTTATGATGAAGATAAGGTATTGGTGGGCTGGCGATCAGCTTTATACTAGATCTTGAGCGTCAAGCAAGCATAAACATAAACTTGGCAGGGACCATGGACTGAGGCCTCTGTCACCCAGTGACATGCGGCTGTTGTGGCGTGCCTACAATGACGTATACTCGATGGCTGTGCGTCGTACGCCACACATACTCAACAGAACTGATGATTGGTGGACAAGGGAAAACAAACTTGATCCCTAACATGGATGGCTGGAAATCATCAGATCTTCAAGTGTGCTACTGTAATCTTGTCTCATTTGTTCAGTGAACCATTTTACAGTGAGGAACCTAGATGATCCTGTTCACAGCATCTACACGTCAACAGTTGATGATGCTGCTGCCACACCATAGAATCCAATTGTGAATGGGGGATATCATCTCGCCATCTCTCAGGTGGATGCTCTTTTCAAAATATGGAATACCTCTACCATCAAGAATTTAGACTCATCTGTCTTGAAGGCTTATTCCACAACTCACTGCTCAGATGTGTTTTTTGCCAGGTGATATAACGACTTGGAAACCAGACTGACTGTGGCCTCTCAAAGCAGGAAACACGTTTACTCCAGACCCCCCAAAACCATGCAGTGCCTACTACTCTAGTGGAAGACCGCTCGCTAGTCATGGCTAGCAATAATCCATCTTACCTTGTTTCTTCTAGTCTGTTCCTGGTCTCTTATCTTTCATTGCCTCCTTAAGCATCTAAAGGCCCATGTTCTTCGATCAATACGGACAAAAAGCGCAGTCCGGGAGCCTGTTCAGACAATGCCATTTAATGGAACAGAAAATACTTTATTAATCCAATGACATACGGCTCTGTGCAGTATAACGGCATATAAGAACAACGGCACAAATTATTTTGCACAAGATATCTTCGACGGTGACATACAGAACCATGACATATAAATTGCACTGTTTGGGAGCTATTTTTACCACTTACAACTCACCACCAAGGTAATTATACAACAAAAACTACCGTCAAAATGACACCCTCTGCTAAAGACAACAACGACCAGCAAGGCCTACGCCGATCAAGTCGATCAAACTTCGGAAAGCCAGACCTATCTCTCTACAAGGACTATATCGTTGGAGATGCAGCCACTCAGCCGGCCCCACGACCTAAGAGACGCCGTCCTGCAAAAAGCGCAACCGGTGATGGTGGCGATGAGGATGAGCCGGCTTCGGCTAGCCATATTAAGAACTTGGTTCTAGCGGTAGACGCTGATGACGAGCTGGCCTCTGATTCACCCTCAGCCCCTAAACGAAACAGTATCGTCCTGGACCGCATCCACGTGAAGCTCCCCTCTTCTATGCAGATGCCGCCTTCACCTACTGGGCAAACTCTACAGCCGCAGACTGTCTCGCCAATCCAGCAGCAACAGGCGCTGTTCCCCCCAGCTTTTGTTCAACCGTCGGCACTACCTCTCCCAGCACCTACCCCCGCTCAGCAGACCCAACAAGCTCATCTGAGCCCGCTCCCGCAGGTTCTGAACCAAGCTCTTGGTCCCGGTGGAGATGCATCGGCTTCAAGGGACGCAAATGAGCAGCAGACTGACCAGATGGACATAGATTGGGATATGTATCTGAACCTAGACCCGGAAGATGAGGAACAAATGGTTAATGGGGAGCCCTCACCCAAGTTGCCTCCTAAACCGGCCGAAGTCGTTTCTTTGGACGTCGATATGGGCGGCGTCGATGCTGAATTCGCTAACATAATGCAGAATTATGGACAAAACTCTGACGACAAGATTTTCCAGGATCGCCTGGCTGCCCAAGCGCGATACTCCGGGGCATGATGACTTGTTGGATGAGCTGAGGGCCGAAGCCATGAAGCCCAGTGCCTATTCAGATGTTTCCAAGGCAAGGTAAGTATGCCTTGAAGTGATATGTAGCTAACCTCTATTTGTACAAGCAGGTCTTGTTTTGAGTGAAAGCAACAACCAAGATTGATTTTATTGCGGATTACGGAATTATCCACAGGATGGATAGAACAGCAGTGTCATGTTTTTCTTTCTTTTTCTTTCTTTTTTGAATTATGTTCTCGGTAAGTATGGTAAGTAAACTCAACAATAAAAGCAACAATTGTTGGAACAAATTGTGCACCTTAAGAGCATCAAGTAGAGACCTGTTGCTCATAATCTAGCCTAAATGTGATTCAAGATCGTTAGCCTTAGGGACGTATGCTACAAAGTCACTGTAGTCCAAGTTTGTATGTATGGTATTGATATGTGAGTGTCAAGCCAGTATATGAAAGACTGATTGCAGGTTGAAAAGTCAACACAGGATCGAATACTTCCGTCTACAGCTTAAATCACTTGAAATTAAGCGCCGCCCACCCTGCGGTGACGAGACTCTCACGGCCCTTTCGATCACCAGCACCTGTCCAGTAGAACAAACCACCCAAACCCAAGGCTTTGGCATATACTGCCTTGGTAGAAACAGTGCTGGGAACATCGAATGATACAAAGCCTTTGTCTCCCTTACTGTCGACAAAGGATGCCGCCGCAATGCTTTGATCGATATTCGCACCTGCTACCCACTCATCCGGTAAATCGCAATAGTCGATCTCGCCTGCACCTTTGAAAGGATGACCTGGTCCACGTGCTTGGCCGAAATATCTGGCGTATACTGGGATACCCAGGATGATCTTGTGGCGCGGGAAACCATTCGCGATGAGAAAGTCGACACCGCGTTGACACGACTTACGAAGAGTAGGGTATACCTCGTTAAGGTTTTGGCTCGGAGATAGAAGCTGTGCGTGATGTCCACAGACATCGGTCCATCCTCCTGTGAAGTCGTAACCCATGAGGTTGAGAAAGTCGAGCAAGCGAGCCACGACTGGTAGATTGAGATGCCTAAGGCAATACTCGCCCGTTGGAAGAGCACTTGTCAGCAGATATTGAGAGGCTGGCATGGTTTCCCGAATGGTCTGGAGGTAGAGAACGTAGTTATTTCCTGCTTCGGGGGTTTGAGGGTGCTCCCAATCAACTATCAAAGAGTCAGCTTTGTTACAATGTGAGATTAAGGCTCACTCACTATCAACACCGTCGAATCGATGGGTGTCACAGAATTCCTTGATTTGGCGCGCAAAAGTGTGCCTGGCCGTTTTGCTTGCCGCGAGAGCAGGAAACTCTTTGCTGCTGGAGCCACCGCCGATGGAGACAAGTGTCTTGATATGCGGGTGTTGGCTCTTCAGCTTGGCAATTGCTGCAAGGCAGCCTTTTTCGCCATCGATCAATTTCTCATTGTCAGCCCAATCATCAAGGACCTGGAATTAAAAGTTAACGGACAATACTTCTGGTTGTTGTTCCGGCACTACTCACTCGAAGTGTGCCATTCTCATTGACACTGCGACACCCAATGTTAGGTACAGGACAGCGATTTGAGTCTGGGAACTTACCCAACAAAAGCGTAGAAAATGTGTGTGATAGATGAAGTGTCCAGGCATGATGGAGGTCGCTCTTTGTAGCAGCGCCAGGAGGGATAGTACACGGCGTTGATGTATTGACTTGGCATTTTGAGTACGATGGTAGTAATGAGAAGAGTTGTGAAATACGACTGGAATTGTAAAGACATATGGTAGATTATTCCAGGTATTAAGGCAGGGCTCAGGTTATACAAAGACCCATCCCGACGACTCCCCGCTACAATGAATGACAATAGTCAAGGTGGCTGAGTAGGATGATGTGATACAAGTCCAAGCTGAGGCAGATAAAGTAGATCATAGGTGCTTTTATACCAGGATGCTGCATGCTGCATGCCAATGTCAGTCATTGGTGAGTTGTTTGAACACGGAAACCGGCACTGGAAGGAATCACTATGAACCCAGTTGCCACTCACATAAGAATAAAAGAAAAGGTATTATTTGTTTAGAGCAGTTAGTCTATATGAAGATTAATTGGAATCTTTTGGATATGCCTCGTCGGATATATCAGTCTTACGCCTGTGTATTCAGCTTCAGCTCAACATTCCCCACCAAATCATCTATTTGCTACATAGGGCGTTGATTTTATGACAATTCACATTCATACTCAAACATATCTCAAGGGCGTGCATATTTCGAATAACTATGGTAATCATCCACTAGAAGAAATAGTAATCCTATTGCCTCTGTAGACTACCCATCATCATCAACAACAGACTAATACTGTTTCTTATGGCACCGTTTTTCAACCTCAACACCTTCAAGCTCATCGAGAAGGTCAAAGTTTAGACTCGGCTGCCTTGCAGCGACAACAATAACATCAAAAGTTTCAGAACATCCCTGCGCCACTCTTCGTTGGGCAGATGATGGACCTGTGAGAATGCCACTTGCACTTCACCACAATGCCAGATGGCCTATAACAATGGCGATTGCTATGGCGGGTAAGTGATATTCTTTCCGGATAGTCATGGAACTAAACTAATGATCTATTAGCAAGAAGCTCAAGGGAGAGACTACAGCAAACATCCCAAGATCAACCTCTGGCAAAGCACCATATAGTAAGTATACAAACTCCATTGCTCAACTCGCAGTTCTGACTATATCTAGACCTTCACATCACCAACTGCACTACTCCTGGGACTGTGGCACTCAATTTTGATGATGGTCCTTACAAGTATACCAATCATGTCCTAGACGTTCTCCAGAAGAACAACGTCAAAGCAACATTCTTCATCACTGGAAACAACCTAGGAAAAGGTCAGATAAATGACCCTTCCACACCCTGGCCCAACCGTATGCACCCCGAAGGCCACCAGATCGCTTCTCATAGCTGATCACACGAGGATCTCTCAGCCGCATCTGATGAGCTCCGTAAACAGCAGATCAGCTACAATGAGATGGCATTTCGCAAGGTCTTTGGTTTCTTCCCGAGTATCTACGTCCTCCTTATGGAACTTGCTCGCGAGTTTTCGGCTGTTTGGATTACGTGACCAAGCTCGGTTACCATGTCGTGACTTGTAATCTGCATACAAAAGATTACGATAATGATTCCCCAAGCATGATCCAGACTCGCAAAAACACATTTTTGAGTGGTGTCTCGACTAATTCAAAGTTGCATAGCTATATCGAGTTGAGCCACGATCCGCATGAGCAGACAGCTTACAACCTGACTGCTTTCATGATTAAGACTCTGAAGTCTAGAGGATACCGTGCTGTCCCTGTTGGAGAATGTCTTAGGGATGCCCGTGAGAATTGTTATGTTAATGCCAAGGGCACAAAGTCTGGTAGGTCTAACATTCAAGAAAGGAACAATTACTGTAAGCGGTTGAGACTACTTTTGATCGATTACTTACTCTCTTCTGAACAGACTCTGCCCCACCTCCTAGTCCAGGCATTACCAAAGATGGTACTTGCTGCGTCAAAAATGGCCTCAAGTGCACAGGATCCAAATGGGAAGACTGTTGCTCCTACAACAACTTTTGGTGACTCTTCAACCCAACTTCTCACAATATGCAGAAACGACTAACTGATCATTTCTTCCTTAGCGGTTCAACCTCAGGCTATTGCGACGGTGGATTTCAATCCAGATATGGAAAGTGTAACAAGATAAAGCTCGGTAGCAAGCTTATTGTCTCCGATAATGGGCTCTGCGGTGAGAAGTATCACCAGACCTGCAAGGGCTCTCGTCACGGAAACTGCTGCTCCTAACATGACCGCTGGTACGCTCCTCCGGTGACTTTTGTATTACCCTGATACTAACAGCATTTCTAGTGGTAAGACAAACGAATACTGTGGAAACGGATGTCAGACTGGCTTTGGAACTTGTCACTAAATCTGGAGGTTTATCATCGGCTCCTCGAGCCTACACAGCGGTGGACTCGGCTCGGAAGCTATTATATAAGGCTGTTGATTATGATTTTAGGATTAATGGTTGGTTCGGATAGCTTCTTTATGGTGCATTCAAACTACTGTTGTCCGGGACCGTTTGACGTTAACAAACTGTGTATTGAGGTAGTCAGTCTCAAAGAATTTCTTGACAAGATTAATACAATCACATTCCATGTTCACTCATACCACAAAAGTCAAATTCTAGTTGTGAACAACTTGATCCCTGCTATTGTCTGTAGAACAAACCGGGTGGGTAGCTGCGGAGTTGCAGAGAAGGGCTCGCTTTTCAGTTGAGCCGCGTCAAGCACGGCCGAGTACTTGAGCTGTAGTTACCGGTCCATGTAGTAACTTAATTGTTATCTTGAGTCTTCCTACAGATCGTATTCAAGAAGGATCCCGGTGTGCGAGACCAACTAAAGATGGTAAGCTGCATCCGCGACAAACAGTTCAGCCTTGTTCTCGCCAACTCAGCCAAAGCAAACCATTTTAGTAACTGAATCACTACCTCGGATGTCATCAACGGACTACTCCGTACCTTTACTGTCGGTGTCATGGTCTCTTGACGCCTTGAGATCCTCTCTGTCGACGCCACCACGTAACACAAGGCACCTCGCCAATGTCCTTGTGACGGACTCGGCGCACAATCAGCCGGGGTTTGGTTACTCTTACAGAGTCTTAGTCTCATTCTCAGCCCTGACAACTTGAGATACCGCGGATCTAGCCAGCCACGCGGCAGAAATGCATGTAGCCGCCGCATCGTGTGTGCTCCCGGGGATGTTGCCTAGTCTGTTCATCCCCTTCAACGTCCTACGGATGTCTACATTTTTATGACCAAGAATTACTATCGGCTCGGAAGCATAACCGCGTAAACGAAACTCTAGAACAGAACATGTCTGGCCTCATGCAGACACACTCGCCGACCGGGTTGTCGTCATGTTTGGCAACGGGACTAAATCTTAACTCAAAGGCACAACCATGTGGCAGACGTTTGGTTTGTAAACTAAGTGCCAACAGACACGACATTGACAGGCACTTCTTGGCAACGCCTGCGAAGATTATTTTAATCCTCTAAGCTGCAGTTTGTTCATCAAGTCCGGATCCTGTCAGCCGCAAGTATCAGCCAACAGTTTTTGGCACATCAACCAGTTTGCCTGCAACTTACATAACTGTCCAAGAACCGGGTAGTTGTTTGTCCCCAGTCCTTGTCTGTAAGTGGCCAAAAAGAGAACAAAAAGGGAACTATAGCGGCGTCAAAGCACGCTCAAACTGTTTTTTGTTTTGTTTTGTTTTTTTGGCAGCGATCTATACATCGGTTTTCATCTGATTCTCATATCGGTACTTTATGACAGAAATTAAGCGCCGCCACTTCTGCAGACATACAACAGATTCTTTTGTGATTCATGTTGGTGGTGTGTCAGGGAGTAGTTACTGACGAATGGAAAGAAGACATATGACATATCAGAGAATCCATTAAAGACATAGCAGCAGTTCCACCGAGTCAACCGACAGCTTAAGTTAAACGAGGCCGCTATTACTATAACACGGAATAAACTAACTCGATCAAGTTTTGACCACGTTGTCAGGTCTACAGATATAGTGTTGGTGGAAGTGGTGTTGATGTACTCATGCGCAAATATAGCTTCTAAATCAACACTTCCCAGACAAGTACAATTTGAATCCTTGTGACTCGTCTCTCGATTGGGAGTCTGTTCACTATAGACTCTAAGCGCGGGACGTTGGGTCATCAAGACACAACCATGCAAGTTTGTTTCATGAAGGTAAGTGAGATATTATCATAAATTCAGGAATACCTGTTATTTAATGGAAAAAGTCCGATTATTGTCGGCCACGAGCTAGATGTCCTTAATCTCAACTATAGCTTTACTGTACCGCTTTACGCATTCGGTGCACTTGGCGCCTATGCGTCGTTTGTAGTACCACAAGAGTAACTCGGCTATCTTGTTTAGGCGCAGGGACCGACGGCATGTATGTATGAGAACAAAGGGAGATCGCAATGTTCCTGGATCTTGCTTGGATCTTGATTTCTTCCGCTGTGCATTCGATCCCACTCCTCCTCGTACCCTTTTGTTTTCTGTGTCACACAACGTTTGCCTGCAGCACTACACCAACACCATACGCCTCCATCTTTCTAGACCACCAACGCCTAGACCAACATTCTCACCAAACTTGTTCAGTGACAAATTCGTCATTGTCCTTGTCAGCTTCAGGTCGAGTGAAATACTGTAGAAAGCAACTTCAGCCGGCATTCAAGGACACCCTCTCACAGATCATTTATTGTTATTTGGATACCAAATGCTGTGATCTACAATTGACCAAAAAGCTGTTTGCTTCAGACGAACAAGGACTATACCCATTGTACAGTGTGCAAGGCGCCAACGGTCACAAACACCCTTTTAGGCATGCCACATGGAAACCTGCGTTGAAGGGAGGCCCAAGCTTCGATGGCCCTGGTCAATTGTTGCATGTTACAACAAGTCCAAATTGGGACGGTTAAAGACATGTCACGTCGATCAACTTGTTCATCAAAGAAGGACTGTCAAGATTGAAGACGCAGGCATTGGTACTTCGCATTAAATGCTAGGAAACCCCTAGGCCAGCCTGTAGATCCATCCCGTAGATATACACGATGAAGGGTGCGCACAATATAACAGACCATATGCATTTCAACGATTCACTCGCAGCTTCCCCCGAATTTGTACACACCCTCGGATGATATATCCTTGGTCTCTGACAAGACTCTCCGAGAACTCGCCCAGCTCTATTTTTGGACAAGAGCCTTTGAAAACAAATGTTGCCCACGATCAAATGCCGTACCCTCGGTCTGTTGAATAAAGACAGGAATGGTGAAAAGAAAAACAAAATAAACGAAACAATCCTTTGCGCGCAATTTCATAAAGGGGTAGTAGTAATCTCACAGAGCCCTCAACTTTGTAGGCTCTTTTCCCTGAACGCCCTGAAAAATCCCGTAGTTTGTCATTAATAATAACCCTCGAGAACCACCAAATACCGGATGGCTTGTGGCAAGTCACTCCGTTATAAGCCACTTTTGTTGGCAGTTTGATGTTTGTACTCCGAAATAATAGGAACAGCAGTTTCCACGATGGCCGCTAGGACACCATACTCGCCAGCGCCGTCAAAGACGGTCGCGATATTGGGGGGAATTGCCATCATTGAAGCCGGCGTTGCCATTGAAGGCAATGTGCCCATTGAAAGCAATATTCCCGTTGAAACCAATGTTATCACTCCTGCTATCGGAGGCCGTGATGGTAGGGTTGCCAGCGCTCACGGGTCTTTGGCCACCATCCTACATGACTGTCGAGGCCAGGAGGCGCTGTTCCACATCGTCCATACCCATGCCATCCATACGAGGGCCTTCCATTCCTTGAAGCCTTTGCTCAATTGCTTGGAATCGCGGCTCGTAACCACCAGCTCGCGCTTCCAGGTTCTCCATCCGCTTTTCAATGTTATCGAGGCGCTGTTCGATGCGCATTAGACCCTGTGCCATATCGTGGCTTAGGCGGTCGAGCTTGTTTGTGAATGATCGGATGGATGTAGCGAGCGGCGCGTTCTCCTGACCAGGCGTGCCGGCAGGAACTCGTGGTTCATGGTTGTGACGTCCCTCTTGAATGGCGAAGCGCCATTGGTTCCCGAGCTGGACTTCGCAGACAGCTTTGGCGCGAAAGGGACAATCAATTTTGCGCGTAGAAGGATTGCGCTTCTTGGCGGTGCTGTTGTACTTGACACCACCGCGATCGCAAACAAGGTCATAGCGGGTGGGCTTTCCGTCGCGGTAGTTTGAAGCGCGCAACTTGACAATGCCGTAGCCCTGGTCCTTGGCTACGCGCTGTACTGATGCCATCAAATCATCAAAGGTCCTAAATATCCCTTCTGGTGGGGGTAATAGCGCCGGAGGTGGTGTATTCGGCATGACGAGTGATTGAGCCAGGGTGGCGGTTGTAACGGGAAGTTTGGGGAACGTGGGGGAGGGCAAAAAGTTTGCCCAAGAAAAAACGGATTCGGTGCGGTATAAGAGGTTCAGGTGCGAGGCACAAGATGATATCGCGTATAGGCGAGATGTGCTGTTGGTCGTAGTCGCGGTGGACGTATGTATTGGATGTATGCAAGAGGCTGGGCTGTGAGGACTTTTCCAATCCGCACTGTCGAACAAGTATGAAAACTAACAAGGTTTAGTGTTGATCCGGTCCGGGCAAGACGGTCCAGTATGAAGCCAAGCCTGCACAAGGGCGGGGCACTAGATGCAAGCTGAAGATACGTACCTGGAAGCTTCTTTTCGCGCGTCAAGAGGGCAGTTGCAGATGAGGTAACAAGCAAGGTAGTTCGCGTAGGATGATGGAAGGTGGCCGAGGTACAGTACCTGACTGTAAAGGGTTTCTAGGGGTGTGGAAGGGGGTGACGACGCGGGTACAGTACTGAAAGATGAAGACGGGAGCTCGTGGAGCTTGAGGCTTGTTGAAGTAATTGAAAAGGGGTGGGTTAAATACGATTGCAAAGAAAGAGTCAAGACTTTTGATGGAATTCGAGGTGATGTGGTTGTCTTGCTGGATCTCAGGTCCCGATATAAATCAAGTCCTGAAGGGGTGTGAAGCTTCTCAGCTGGCAGGAACTCGAATACATAATACATCCATGCCAAGCACGTGATAGACTCAACGAAGCGTTTGGGTTGGTAGAGAGACATTGGTAATGGTAAATGGCAGGCAACGGGCGGACGCAGCATTGCGGGCTTTGTGAAGTGAGGAGAGCCATGAATTGTTTCAAAGACATTGATTGAGTGCTTGTCTTGCCTTGTAACAGATCTCTATGTCAGTGATGCGCTTGCGCTCGATAGAACAAATGTCACCCATACCTATCGACACGGTGCGGGCTCTCCCCCAAACAAGCTCGCTCCAGTTCCACTCCCCAGTGTTCGGGTTCCTGGTTCCTGGGCCCTTGCTTGATTGAGGCTCAGGCTCATTCTTCTAAAACTATAGTACATCTAAATATTAGACTATTAACTTCATTTTCCTTATCTTACTTTATTGCTTGAACTCGATAGAGAGTTCAAACAGAGTCATTCGAGAGCACTGAATGCGGTAGATGTACGTAGTACCACCGGTCAAAGCTTCTTTCCATCCCCCTTAAAACTAGCCCCCGCGTGCACGCAAGGCAAACGACAAGACACTCAACTCTTGTCCTATCTACGTACGCCGTACGCGTCTGCGTCTCTTGACTTCTAGAACAATTCCTTGCATCAACGAAGTCAATAAGCACTGACCATTCAGACCTTTGTACCCGTCTCGGAATAAAAATAGAGCCCTGTCCACTTTTGCCTGTCAGATCTTTTCCCAATCCTTCACAAAAGGCTCTCATTTGTTCATCGGACTTCGGGCCACCACGGTCTCGTGTTGCCCTTCAACCCCCTCAAGTCCCGGATACCCTACGTTCGAACGGGCATACTACCCCATTCGCAACCATGAACCAGCAGCCTGCCGCTCAGAACCAGGCGCAGGCTCAAGCGTCAAATGCCGCCGGGCAGGATGTCTGGGACGAGGAGCGGCTCGAGGAAGCCATGAAACGGCTCAAGCTTCTGCATATCAAGGTAACGATGCTTTTCTACACGAAACATAAGATGCATGCTTGCTGATCAGGCTCTCATCTAGGTCCGACGTCTCAATGACACCATCCCCAAGATGATCAAACCGCTTGTACAGAAGCAACCTTCACGTAGGCTATTCGATTTATCCTTGTTCTGAAGCATCTTTGAGCTGACGTATATTCTATCTGTAGCCGACATCATGTTTGCTGCCTTTATGAACTCGGTCAATGAGGCGCAGGCCAACATCAAAGAGGTTACTGATTTGATGCGTGATGAGAAAAGTCGTGAGGTGTTTGCTCAGGCTAAAAAGAGAAAAGCAGAGGAGCCTGAAGGTATCGAGAGCTGGGAATACTACGACCATCCAGATTGGTTCCGGATGGATCAAGAGTGACGGGATCTATAGCACAGCGTTTGTGAGTTCTACATGGGAATAGTATTTTGGGCGTTATTCTAGGTATGGTTGAGACACGGTTTTTTCACGATTTCGTACGTTCTTGTAGGAGAATGGGTAAAACAAGAGCCGTACAGACAAATCATAATTCATCTAATTTTGTCATTCTCACCAAAAAGTAGCCTTGATATGCAGTTGATAGTCTTGTATGTTGGCAAGAAGCAGCTAGTCACCACTATTTTAGGGTCAGCCAATCCCGAAAGGTTATCCAATCTAAAATCGAGCCTCATTCACGGTAGTGTGGCTGAAGTTGAGTCCTACAACACGATCAACAGCGCATTGTCAGGTCAAGCAAGAGTGAGGAGCATTTTTTATAGGCTAGTCTCGTCCTACGTCGATTTCCACTTGGCATGTTACTTCGGTTATGGTGATCTCAATAGTGAACTCTGAATATCGCGCCAGCAAGTTCTAGTGGGCAAATTCGAAATGCCATTGCTCATCACAACAGCATCATCCAATACAACAGCTACAGGTTCCGAGATGGGAATCTGAGGCAAATCAGAAGTACATGTAAAGATATTATAGAAGTTTTTGTATTCATTAAACAAAAAGGGAAGAAAAGAGAAACAAGACTTTAGACTTCATCGTTGGATGAATTCGCAGATCCAAAACAGGTTAGTCATTCATGAGCCACACCTACACCTTCCGTTCGGATTTAGGTCACGTGGCCCGGTGCCCTGCTTCGAGGAAGGAGCGAATGGCCACCCACCAAAAATTTCCCAAAATTCGATCCAGATCCAACTTCGCCCAGCCGTCAGCACCAAATCTTCCACGTCGACAACCTCAACCGCCGCAAAGATGGTCAACATGCGCGTTCAGTACCGCCGACGCAACGGGCAAGTACTCGCCTCTGCTCGTTCGATTTCGACTCGTCGAGTTGTATATTTTAGCTCACGGCCGTAACTAACAATTTGTTGCACAGCTACAACACCACCTCCAACCGAACCCGAGTTATCAAGACTCCCGGTGGTGATATCCGTCTGCTTCACATCAAGAAGCGAGGCACTGTCCCCAAGTGTGGTGACTGCGGCTCCAAGCTCTCTGGTGTAAGTGCCTCTCGAAAACGACGGAATTTTTGTGCCATGTGATGCGGGACAACAAGACGAACACGAGACACGGGCATTGGGTGGTTTGGAACGAACGATCAAGACACAATACACCGACGAAAGGACATACATGACATGATCTTGTATGACAACGAACGAGTTATCAACCTAGTCCGAGATTCGTCTTGTCTTGCTCCATCACCGCAAAAAATTCTCGACCTACGTTCGAAAGCTTGGAACTAACTCAACTCTTCAATAGATCCCCGCTCTCCGACCCCGCGAGTACTCTCAGATCTCCAAGCCCAAGAAGACCGTCCAGCGTGCCTACGGTGGTTCCCGATGCGGTAACTGTGTCCGTGACCGCATCGTCCGAGCCTTCCTCATCGAGGAGCAGAAGATCGTCAAGAAGGTGTTGAAGGAGCAGGAGCAGAGCCAGAAGAAGAAATAAATGCAATCCTAATCGGATTTGGCTTTCTGCGTGGGAATGGCAAGGACCTCTGGGGATTCGGTTCATTGCTTTGGTGTTGATTAGGCAAAAAGGGACTGAATGCATGATACATCGGGCCGCGGCCAGAATGGATGGCCCTCTGCTGTCTTAGGACTGCTACTATCCTCTTGGTGACTTGAATGACAAAAGAACATCAAGCTGGCGTGGACTGTTGCCATTCGCACGAGTGATGAAATTCTGTGGATTGGTCAATATGTGTGTCCCCAACGCATATTGGCGTGATGTGAAATAAAAAGGTACCGGCGCCAGATGTTCAAAATATACAAGCCTGAAATTTTTCATGTTCGCAACCAATTGTTGATCAATAATCACATCTAAAATGATGTGCATAGGTATGCTGTGTTGAAGGTAGGTACTCTGTACATAGACTACGATTCCAACATCATGACGTGCGGGACCTCGAAAAAATCCCCGTTCCCCACGTAAGTATGTCTATGACTTATCCCAACTCCCAACATCCAAACCAAACCAGATCTCACATCAATCCCCTTTCTTGAACTGTTCGCACCCTCGATATCTTCCTAGTTGCCACGTAATCATGGCATCCCGAAGCTTCGTCTCACCATGCAGCGCACAACGTGCTGTGCGCCAGGCTCTTACCCAGACTCCTCGACCTAGTCCTCGTTCCTCGATCGCAGATTTCAGAACCACCGCTGCGCCAGTCCTATCTCCTCTGCGAGCTTCCCCTCGAGGCCACCGACCTTTCCATGCAGTTCCCAGCCGAAGAAAGGACCAACAGCCTCCTGCGCAACCTCCACCGACCGACTTCGGCGAGCTCGACGTGCTCGGCAACACTCCAGCGCCTTCAACATCGGTCGACGTGTGCATGTACGACGGGTTCGGACTCAACAGCGGCCTCACGATTACGGGCGGTAACGGTGTTCTATTGATTGATGGAGAAGTGTTCAAGTGGCGTCCTTGGGAGGCCAAGGGTTCAATGAACCTCGTCAATAAGAAGGGACAATTTGAGCTTCCAACCACTGCATTTGCGCTCTTTGACCTACTATGGCCTAGACCTGGTGCGTGAGATTCTATTTCTCGGCTATCTATGTCGGACAGGCAGCGACCTTTGCAGAGCTAACGCGGTTGCAGATCTTCTGATCATTGGAGTTGGCCCATCGATCATGCCGTTAGCCCCCGAAACGAGACGAGTTATATCTGAGCTCGGTATGCGAATCGAAATCCTAGATACGAGGAATGCGGCAGCGCAATTCAACCTGCTAGCTACCGAGCGAGGCGTATCAAACGTGGCGGCTGCTTTGATACCCATTGGATGGCAGGACGGTGTTGGAGCGAAATGAGAGCTTAGCGATAGTGTATTACAGCAGTGATTTTGTGCACATTTCATTGTAAGAATATGGAAGCAAGGTCGTTTGTTTGCATTAGATGTAGATATCAATTGAGGACCAAGATGAGCGATCCTGGACATCAGTGCAAACCTGAAAAGAATTTTGGCTGCGTCAAAATGCTATGTTAGGGCGATTCATAGGTCAAAATATTAGGCGAGCATTTGTATGATTCCCAACTACTGAAAAATAAACTGCTGTAATGCTTTAGGGTAGCTCTACAAAAATAACTACAAAGATTAGGCCATACATAAGTACTACGTTAGATACTTGGCGAATCTTCAGACTGAGATTCCAGAAAATAGAAGTTTCACTGCCCCTTATTATTGACTGTGAATTTTAACGTGTAACTTATTAAGACTCGTTCGAGGGAGGCCATTGAGATGATGCCACGGGTATTTACTAAACTGGGTTGTGACAGGGATCAAATGGGGAATTTCATTGCTGTCTATCGTATAAAACGCTATCAATTACCTTAACCATGAAATAATCTTTTGAGAGGTTCGCTGTTGCCTTTAGACATTATATCGCACATAAAGCCTGTCCAAAAAATGAGAGTGACGGATTCCGTTAGGTCTCGCCTTAGCAAATGTATCGATGGCTTCTTTCACACCGAAGCCGCACCGCTCAACGAGATAACACACAATAAAGTACCCCGTGCGGTTGAAGCCGTAGTGGCAGTGAACCCCGATGACACATTGCTCGGGGTCTGACCATTCCTCTGTAACAGCACGCTCAGTCTGTTTCTCTCGAAGCTCATCGACTAGCTTGATGAAAGCCTCGATCTCATGCGGTTGTGGGGGAATCTTTGAGACCGTCGGGAATTTGTGGTAATGAACATTGGCCCGCTCGAGGCCACGAGGGTCATAGACAGGCTGGTCTTTTGAGATGTCAATCACATCTTTCACAATGGAACCCCATTTTGAAACAAACTCTTGCGGACAATGCACGTCATCCGCTTCACGGAGAGTTTTGAGGGCACGAAAAACGGGCTTCCCAGCAGGTCCAATCGGGTCAGATACAGGGTTGACAGACTTCCATTTGTTCAGGTTTTTGACGTCCCATTTCCCCTCGCGGGAAAGATATTGCAGTTGCCAGGCAAGAGATAGCCTCCCTGTAACATTCGTAGCAAGAAAATCGGATATCAAACCGGCGACAACTCGAACTGAACAAGGTGTATACAATACAGCATGAGTTGCAGGCGCGGGCATTACAAAAGACTGAACAACCTTTTTAGGGTGATTTGGTTGTGGAGGCAGCTCGGTCATGGTCTCGTTCGGAGTCGATGGATCGGTAGGGCTGCCACCTTCAGGTGGGGTTTCGACCTTTGGCGACTTCACCTTCATAAAGTCGTCCTCTGTAAGGTCGTTAATGGCTTGGGGGAGATGATCCTGTGGCCGTGTTGAAGTATTGACAGGAGCAGCAGTGTCAACAATAGCCTCGTGCGTCTCCTCGCCGTCTTCTGACCTCGGAGATGTCCTTTCTGGATCCAGAACTTTAACAATCTTATCGGCTTCTTTTGGTGAGACGACGTTGTCCTTCTCGCCAGCAATAAGGAAAACAGGGATATTCAGCCCTGCCCAGGTGTCCAGAGTTGGGAGACCACCTATGGGCTTGCCGTCGTTGTAAACTGGTAGCGCACCATTTGCCATACGCCTCCAGACTGGGGTACGGCTTTGTTTGTTGAAGCGATACTGCAGTTTTCGAGTGGCTTCATCAGCACCCTCACCAACAAAACGCTTTACACTTGCGCTTTCGGGGCCACCCCAGCCGTCCCAGGTACGCCACAAGTCGAACAACCAACCTGGAATCCACATGGCTTTCCTCGCCCAATTCGTGAACGACTCATTGGGAGGATTTGCTACAGGGCAGATGGCTACCAACCCAACGACATAATCCGCCAGGTTGGTCGTATGAGGAAGCTCAGCGTTGGCCAATCTCGCTGACAGGGCAGTGCCCATGCTATGGCCGACCAGAACCACACGTTGGCCTGCATCTTTGTCCCGGTAATCATTAATTATGACCTCCAAGAGCTCTGCCAAAGCTTCTGTCGTATAAGCTTCCCAATTGGTGACCGAGAACTCAGACCGGCCGCATCCGGGGTAGTCAATTGCCAGACAAGGGGCCTCGTCGACAAGACTACATAATAAAGGGTGGAACTGAGCAACAGAGCCACCCAATCCGTGTAAGAACACCAAAAGAGGCAATGGAGGCTTCGGTAATTGGTCAGCCTTAGCATGTGGTCGGTAGAAAATCCGGATGCCAGAATACTCGAACCCACGGCTCTTGTAAGACTTAAACTCTGAGTGATCCCTGAGAAGCGGAGGGTCCGTGAGGTGAGGGTCAGTGGAGTCGACAACATCCTGGTGGACGTCCACTTGCTCTGCAGGAGCAGCCATGACGTGGATTCTCAGAATTGGTAGGCTCGAGTGAGGGTATCGATAGTGACGTGTTGGTCAGCTTCTGTGTTGCGAAGCGCCCTGTATTGATATGTGGAAGTGTGTTGAAACTGGTTCAGTGATTTGGAAAACCACCTTGTCTAGCTGTAGCAGAGATTTGCAGCTTTTGAGTCACCAATATGGTGCTACAAGAGTAACACAAATTCGCGTCTCTTCTATCACCTTGACCAATCTTGATCTAATCTTGGCGCAGTCGGCATGACAAGCGCTTGCACTGAAATATTAGAATAAATAACACTGGAATATTTGTGAGAACTCACCTGGTAATGAAAGCTTGGGTGAATCTGCAACTTTTGGCACAGCCAAGTTTTTTGAATCTCGACCCTAGAAGCCCCACGGAATTCGCGTCGAGTCAAGGCGCGCTCAAAAGACAGGTAGTTTTTTGAAAACGGTATTTGGAGTAATATCAGAAGTCGATGCTGAATTCGATGAATTTATTAGTGGGTATTGAATAGATTTGCTAAATTGATGTTTGATCGACGATGATGAATTGTGAGATTGGGTTTGAGTGCCTTGGTCCGTCGCAGTAGCCAATTGGGAAGTCTGGTTCTGCATTGGGGGAAGCAACGAGATCACTATTGGAAGGAACTCCTCTGAAGAGAATTTGTGGGTCTGACTATCAAGCACAGATATATTTCACAACCGTTCAATTCATCTAAATTCTGATTGTCATAGAAAGTGCAAGTAAGCATTTGAGTTCTTTGAAGTTTTACAAAGGTGAAGTGACTACGCGTATGGAGCATGCCAGGTATTAATATATAAACTTCATGTTGACTCATCTGTACATAGTACATCTGAGTATACTACCTAGTATGATGATCTCCGTAATGAACTAGCGATCCACCTCTTTCATAAACGTTATCTTCATTCGCACACAGATTGTGAAGCTCATCAGACCTCAATAGCATGGTACTTGTTTCCAAGTGCCCACACCTCATCGAGCGCCTCCATGCCTGCATCCTGAACTTCGGCCTTGCCCATCTTATCCTGTAATTCCGAAGTGATGGCGTCAACATCAACATCGAGGTATTCGCGCAGATATTTGCCAACATCGGTATTCTCCACATTACCGCGGATGTTCTCTGTTCGGGGTCCACCGGAGCTATAGATGTTGACATCGACGGCGGTGTGGCCGTGGGTGCTCCAGCCTATATGGGCGCGGAGGGAGATAAGAGCCGAGAAGAGAACAAGTGCGCTCTCAGGGTGCTCAGCAATGGTGGTAATCTCCTTGTCCGAGGCGTTAGAGATACCAAGACCACGGATGATCAGTTCCTCATTGATGTATTTCTTGAGCTTCTCCTTGTTCTTCTTGGCCCCAGAGTTGGAGACGAGATGGGCATTAAGCTTTGCGTGGAGCCACTCAGCTGAGGCAGTCGCATTGGCAAGGACCTTCGGGTACCAGTTGTAGACAGGGAGATGACCAGGTTCCTGAATCGCGGTGGCGAGGCCACCTGTTTCATGATCACTGGTTGCGACAAGGACAGTCTCAGTCTTGCTTTGCTTGATAAAGTCGAGAACGGCCTGGAAGGTCTTGTCGTACTCAAGAACCTCGTGAACCTGAGCGGCGGGATCGTTGATGTGACCGGCATGATCAATTCGACTGCCCTCAATCATGATGAAGAAACCCTTGTCGCTCTTCTCAGTAGCCTTCTCGAGAGCACGGAGGGCAGTCTTGGCCATCTCGCTCAGTGAAGGATAAACGTCATTGTGGTTTCGGCGGTCAATTTCAAAGGGGATGTCAGTTGGCGCAAACAGTCCGAGGAAAGGCAGCTTCACATTGTCGCCACCCTTGAGAGCATCGAAACCAGCGCGGTCATCAGTGTAGGTCCAGTTGTGCTTCTCCTTTGCAATCTTGATCACGTCGGTATCGTCAGCTCGGCAGCTGCCCTCTGCACTCTTAGGCAAGTAGTTGCAGCGACCACCTCCAAGCATGAGATCAACGGTTCGGCCTAGTACACCCTCTCCAATCTGCTGAAGAGCAATCTCATCTTCCATCTCGCGAAGCACAACATGCGAGTTAAAACAGGCTGGAGTCGCATCCTGAGTAGTTTGTCAGCTTCACCGTATCCTGACTAGACCTCGTGGGCTTATTTCATACCTCAATCTTCGTAGTTACAACAAGACCAGTGTGGTATCCAGCACGCTTGGCAGCTTCCAAGACCGTGCCGCAAGGATCGTGGTTTGGCAGAGTAGAAATGGCACCGTTGTAGGTCTTCTTGCCGCAGGAGAAGGCGGTGGCACCGGCAGCACTGTCTGTGACGAGGGAGCTGTTGGAGCGAGTTCGACTCGTGCCCCAGAAGTGCTTGTCGAGTATGAGGGTATCGCCAAAGTGGAGATCTTCCACATGTTGTCGGTAACTGCGCGTCAAGGACAATGAAGCAGGACCCATGCCATCTGACACCATAAAGACGAGATTCCGCTTCGTTGCAGGTGTGTTGTGATCATGTTTATGGTCATGCTTTGTCTGCTGCTCATGTTGAGTCCAAATAGCAACCACAATAACAGCCGCAGTAGCGATCAAAGCCCAAGCGAACAGGCCAAGCTCACGAAGGCGCGAGTTTCTAACGGCCTTTCTTTCACCTGGGGCATCGGAGTGGTCGTGACCGGACCCGGACAAGAGAGGATCGCTTTCGTTGGCCTGAGGAGAATGCATTGTTAGCTAACAAACCATCGAGGGATGACAAGTGTTGGATTGAGGAGCGAAGAGAAAGAGGAGGAAGACAAACCATTGTATCTGGCCGCGTAAACAAGGAGTGTTGCAAGTTGAAGAAATCAAAAATGGTTGGAAGGCAACTAAAGTATTGTTGCACATGCGACACTACCTGTTAGAGCTGCACGCGGGGAGCTTTAGCTGTGACTTGGAAAACTACAATACAGGGGGCTAGCGTTCCATTCCCAGTGGAGCTTGTGACATCAGTAGGTGGTGTCGGTGGAGCGGTAAAAGGTGCGATTGCTTGCCGTTAATCAATATTCGAAGATAAGCACCAATAACGATAAACTAGTCTTGACCACGGGAGCATAAATTCGACATGTTTTTGGGATCATGGGATGCTCCTTTTGGATGGTTTCCATAAGTCGCGACCATTCATTTTCATCTTCACGTGGATATAAGCGCCAACTTTAACAGTGAACCTTCTTTAACCTTTAACGACTCGCGTTCTTAAAACCCCACCCGCTCTTTATCATTTCGTGTCTATCTTATGAAGAGGTAGTAGAAGCAGGCGACATCCGTACCGCACGTTTCAACAGGCTGTAACGGCTCCCGGTGACCCTCCCGATGCGATGATTCGGTTGAGGATTCAGGAAATAAGCCCAAGCTGATGCATCTTTGTATCCGACCTTAATACGGACAATAGTAGTATTAAATAGGATCAAGATGATAAGCTTTCAGCTGCCCTCATCTCCTCGAGCTTACCCCAAACAAAAACAATGCTCTCCTGCTTGTGGATGGCCAAGTGCTCGTTTTGCACAGCCCTGGCAAAACCGCATTCTCAATTGCCTACAGCGAAGCTCAACTGGACGAATGTTACTGAACCAATCGTTGCCTGAAAGAGTGACAGCTTGGTGCCACAGAAGAGTTTGTGGTTCTTCCGCCATGCTTGGAGCAACCCATCTGCACGTTGCTTTTCGGAACGAGTGATGACGGCTGTCAAACCAGTTCGCTAGGGGAGAATCGCTACACACGAGCTTTAGAGTTAGTTAACAATGGACTATCAAACAGAGCAGATGTGCAAACCCTTTATACAACCAGCGAAGTCGCTGATGCAGCGTTTGAATGATTGACGACAAACTACCTTTCCCAATCTCAACCAACATAGGATACTGACCATGATATGTATTGATCGTATTCAGCCAACTCTCCTCGAACCTGTTTCCAGATTTTCAAACCAGCACAATCGTTATGCTTCTCGTTCTCTGGATTGGCTCATGCTACTCAACGAGCGAAACACATCCAATAGTTCAAGACCCAGAACAAGATCTGAAATGCCCATATGTGTGGCTACGTTTTATTCCTAAACCTTTGCGGATGTTTTGGGGAGCTTCTGTTCGACACGGCTTGCCCCCTGATATGTCAAGAGTTTGACCGCATCAATGATGCAGAGGCATGGGCAGCAGACACGATCAGCGAGCTTCCCTTTGACGTGCCGGATTATTGCGTCCCTGGCTGGCACAATACGTGGATTATCCCGAGCCACGAGGTTTGCTCCCCTCAGTGGTGGTCCAACTGCCCTTCTGTGACAGTACCAGGCTATCCCCAGTTCTACCACAGCGGAACTTGAAGAGGTTGAATTTCGGATTGTACGATAAGGACGGCGAATTAGAGACGGCCAGCACGAGCTGAGGTGGAGGAGTTTTATTGCTGCGATACTATTGGGGATAGGACAGCAACGAACAGGGATATCCATGTAATTCATGATGTGTACACATGAAGTTTACCATCGATTCGAACCGTAACGCCCTTATAATTGAGTTTATGGGATCGGCTATTGCCAGTGGCTAGGGATGTGGTGTTCTCAAATACAGGAAAGCTGAGGTCGGGGCTTTCTCGATTGTATAACATTTTTGAAGGAGGGTTATACATCCCAGTCGCTCACCAATAACAAATTTTTTCCCCCTTCGAGACCAGACATATACTCCCTTACCATTCGTCCATCAATGATCAAGTCAGACCGAAAAATGCACCTTGGTGACCCCGAGTACCTTGAGTAACGGAGGTTGGGGCATGGTAAAGCATCCCCTTTCTAGCTGGAGCTGTCATACTTGGGGGCATTGATGTAGAATGGAGGTGAGGTCCTCGTGGCTGTGATATTTGATCTCTTGATACCGACTTGAAGTGCAGAGAATGGGGCGTGCTTCGCCTGCCAACCTCGTTACACAAACCGAGACGCCATAGATAGCTGTATGACCTCCATATGCTGTCCTACAGTGCCGTACCAAAAGTTCCGACATCACCGAATACCCTAATTGGCTTTATAGGATTATAACAACGCATTGAGCACCATGATCTATCTTGATGTGTTTCGTAATAGTTTCTATAAATGAATGGAATGGCTTCTCGAGACGGCTAGAAGTGAATAGGGGTACAGCCATTGCAGAATTTTATCCTTGTTCCTTTTCAGAGCTTTATAATTGTGCTGGTCAGTTCATTGTTGTTACACAAGCTCGTCGCCTAAAAATAATACCTTTTTTGCTATGATATATCACTTACATCGAGTGTTATTTATGAAGCAGTAAATTCACCTTTCATTTTCGTTGACTGAATAGCTGTGCCGAGGCGGGAAAAATGTGGATACTAAAGCTTAGTATGGAAGCTTGGCCAGAATAGGATGAGACTGCCCATCGACGATTGGCGTGGGGTTTTCGCGTGTCTTGTACGAGAACAATATCGTCAGAACGTCATGGTCGAGAACAACTTTTATTTCCACTAGTAACGGATAATCGGCTCTCAGCTCATGATAGTAATCTCAGTCGCAATGCGCCATTAAAACTTGGGGATTCATGGGGAATTATTGGTTGCTTCATCACCAGTAATCCCCCTATTCCTAGTCCTTCCACCGAAACCACTTTCGCTACTGATGCTTACAGGCTTTTCTTCTTTTTCCCCTGCGTCGTGACAAGCACCCTTTGGTTTATTTTTGTTCCAAGTTCGTGTCTTGGGTCAAACATCAGATTCTTATTTTCACCTTAGCCGACCTGATGGTTGCACTGTCATCTTCAGCCCGAAGTTTACTTTTCTCTCACCATTCTTTCTTGGCTGAAGGATAAACTTCTGGTTCTCCCCTCTCCCCTCTTCCCAACTCCTTAGCATCTAGCTATCATTTCCATCCTATGTCGACTTCACGAGACTTCGCTCTCCCAGCGGAGCAAGACCGTTCGGCGCAGGATGACATTGAACTTCCGAGTCGACAAAGCCAATCCTCTAACACCAATGTTTCCGACGAAAAGGACGAGCAACATGTCCGCTACAACCTCACTCTCAACACCCAGAACCTTTCCCCGCCCCCGGCCGAGCTTACGCGAGCTGTGCGATCCGATACCGAAGTCCATCGCGAGATGAATTTTTCGCCCTCGATATTGCGGCGCCGAATGACTCGTGTTCCGACGTTTAAGACGGTTGAGGACTACGATGAGCTTGAGACCACATTTGGCGATCGCCCAGGCTGGCAACCTGGCTCCGAACCTGGCTATGACCCTATGCTCCCTGATGGAGGGCATGCGTCCATGCCTGCACTCCATGCCCCTTGTGAAATCTCCGTCATCGACTTTGCGCAAAATAATATGGTCAAGCGCCACTTCGACAACGCGAGTTTCATAGCCTTTCTGGACCAACCCAAGGAAGAATGGGCAAAGTGTCGATGGATCAACGTCAATGGGCTCAGTTGGGATGTCATCCAGGCTATTGGCAACAAAAAAGGATTGCATAAACTGGCTCTGGAGGATTTGATGCAGATCCGAAACCGAACAAAAGCTGACTGGTACCCAAACCAT
Organism: Fusarium aywerte; assembly: GCA_013186375.1. Taxonomy (NCBI): domain Eukaryota; kingdom Fungi; phylum Ascomycota; class Sordariomycetes; order Hypocreales; family Nectriaceae; genus Fusarium; species Fusarium aywerte. The sequence goes on along the minus strand of JABCQV010000139.1, from coordinate 242,655 downwards.
GCCTTCATCGTCATGACCTTGCAAAAGCTAGTTCACTTGGTTGATGATGATGACGACACGACGGATACTAGCAGTACTTACAGTTCCAAGACTATGGGTGCGTTGAGAGGATCAGTAAGACAATTCTGGCAAAGTCGCAAGACTGCAGACCCCGAAAAGAACTTTGATAGCAATCTACGGGCTGCGGACCTCACGTCAGACCTGCAAGAGACGGGCATGATACGGACGTTGCAGAGATACCATGCTTCTGGAAATGAAGCACGAACAGAGTTCATGGAGAGCAACTCCTCTCTTGCGCCTTATCAGATGGCTGTTTCAGCAGAGCAAGTCTCTATCTTTTTGACGTCAGACAACACCGTCATTTCCTTCTTCGAGGTCTCGGCCGGTGACATCGAGCGACCTATCGTGACCCGTCTCAGCACGCCTGGCACAATTCTTCGCGAGTCAAACGACGCATCTCTGTTGTGCCAAGGTATCATCGACGCCATCATCGACCTCGCTATTCCATTGACAGCCATGTACACGGACATCATTGCCGACATCGAGTTGGATGTCCTCACAGCCCCAAGCATCAGTCAGAGTAAAAAGCTCTACGTCTGCATCAGTGAGATCAACAAGATGCTCAGTTTCCTGAACCCAATCGACAACTTGGTAAATGTCCTTCGCGATCATAAGACCTCCATGACCCACGAGACGGCCATGAAGGAACTCGAGAATCCTTCATCCGGTGTTATTGTCAGTCCAATGACGCACACCTACCTTGGTGACGTTCTTGATCACTGTATAATGATTACTGAGGCTCTCCAGCAACTCAAACAGTCATCTGATAACCTGATCAACCTAATTTTCAACACCATCTCAGCCCATCAAAACGAGTCGATGAAACAGCTCACTACAGTCACGATTATCTTCCTGCCCTTGACATTCATTACTGGTTTCTTTGGACAGAACTTTGCCGAGGCGGGATTCCCTGAGATCCACCACGGTATCTGGTATTTGTAAGTGTGCCTCCATCGTCTCATCCGATTCAAATCTAATGGTTTCTAGCTGGGCTTGCGCCGTCCCGACGGTTGTGGCCACGATATTGATTCTCATGAGAGAGATGATCTACAACTGGCTCATCAGGCTTGTGCAGAGAAGGCACATTATCACGCTGAGGAAAAAGAAACAGAGGTCAAAGCAGCAAAAGATCAAGCTCAAGGTGTGATTGACTATGGTTTGCGTAGGCTGGATGGTCGAAGCATTTGGTTTTAATGATACCCAAGCATTGGAAAACGGAGTAGGAGTAACATTTATTGATGAGAAGTACAGAGGTTGAAGTATAGCATTTATGAATAGTTTCTACTGCTGAATTCTTTAGACATAGTGGTAGTCCCTCTTCAGCGGTTAAATAATAATGTTCCCCACAGATTTGTATTTCCTTACAGCGCTGCATGACTATTGGTGTGGGGTTGTGCTTTGTACTTCCGCAAGCGATGCCAACCTGATGAGCAACTCACGCCGCCAGCAGTGACGCAATTGCATGTCTAAGGACTTGCATCTATATACTAAAGGCGTAGAAAAGATTACATGTAATTCCGTCAACAAGACTGTCGTGCAATAATTTACCTAGGTATATTATGAAAAAGTCACAAATGCTTACCTAAGGATCTTGGAATTGGATTCACGAGCTTGGGCCCCTGTAGCCTACAGGCAGCAACCACTATCGCCCCCCAGTTGAAGCTCACGCCCAGAGTAATGATCACGGCGTTCATCTCACCACAGCCCGGATGCGATCGATTTAAAATGAATCATCTCCTGATTTGAGTGCGGCATATATACTGTCTCGCCTCATGAATTCTCATCTATTTTTTCTTTCAAAATTACAGGAACGCCAAACCGGGCCTTGCTCTAGCGCATTGCTGCTACAACACAGCTGGCTGGTTTACAAGACAAAGTAAACAAAGCACCATGTCGCAAACCGACGACGCAAAACACGAAGATGAAATCCAGTATGGCTCCTCGGAAGTAATCCGGGAAGAGTTGGAGGAGAAGTAAGTAATCGTCGATCAAGTATTTAAACACAAAAACTAATCTCATCAAAGATATCCAAATCGCCCAAAGAACCACTCAAAGACGCTCGTATTCTCCGAGCTCTTTCGAGAAGTATTTAACCCACTCAACGAGAACAAGAAACAGAATGCCACTGGTGTAGGTCCTAGGAAAGCCTTTCGTGGTGTGAATAAGCTCTCTCCCCATGAACAGCGTCGGCACATCATTGAGCGCTTCATTACTCGATGGCGTAAGGAAGTTGGCCCTGATTTCTACCCTGCCTTACGCTTAATCCTCCCTGACAAGGACCGCGATCGTGGTGTATATGGTCTCAAAGAAAACACCATCGGGAAATTACTTGTCAAGCTCATGAAAATTGACAAGAACTCCGAAGATGGCTATAATCTTCTGCACTGGAAGTTGCCTGGCCAGACTACGGCATCTCGTCTGGCTGGTGATTTTGCAGGACGGTGTTTCGAGGTCATTTCGAAGCGACCGATGCGGGCTCAGGTCGGCAATATGACAATTGCAGAGGTGAATGAGCAGCTGGACAAGCTCGCGGCTTCAACAGGAGAAACGGAGAATCTACGTGTGTTTGAGACGTTCTACAATCGGATGAATTCTGAAGAGCTTATGTGGCTCATTCGAATCGTCCTCAAGCAGATGAAAGTTGGCGCCACAGAAAAGACTTTTCTAGATCTATGGCATCCTGATGGTGATGCTTTGTTCAGCGTATCATCAAGTTTGAGACGGGTGTGCTGGGAACTTTGGAACCCAGAAATTCGTCTTGAACAGGATGAGACAGGTGTCGCTCTGATGCAATGTTTTCAACCCCAGCTCGCTCAGTTTCAAATGCCTGCATCTTTCCAGAAGATGATTGAACTTCTTCGACCGACTGAAGAAGATCCCGAGTTTTGGATCGAGGAAAAGCTGGATGGCGAGCGTATGCAAATGCATATGGTTCAAGACAAGAGTCATCCGGGTGGCAGAAAGTTTTGCTTCTGGTCACGGAAGGCTAAAGACTACACATATCTTTATGGCGATGGTCTTCAAGATGAGAACTCAAGTCTTACTAGACATCTCAAGAATGCCTTCGCGTCAGGCGTGAAGAACTTAATCTTGGATGGTGAGATGATTACTTGGGATATGGGTGTCGACAAGATAGTGCCTTTTGGCACCCTCAAAACAGCTGCCATCTCAGAACAGCAAAACAAATCCGATACAGATTCAGCCGGCCACCGTCCCTTATTCCGAGTTTTCGATATTCTCTACCTTAACAACAAGCCATTAACACAATACACTCTACGCGACCGACATCGAGCTCTAGAGAAGGCTGTAAAACCCGTACACCGACGACTCGAAATCCACAATTTCACCAGCGCAACGAGTGCCGATGCTATTGAACCTCTTCTCCGCGAAGTTGTTGCCAATGCTTCCGAGGGCCTCGTCATGAAGAACCCACGGTCCATGTACCGTCTCAACAGCCGAAATGACGACTGGCTCAAAGTGAAGCCCGAATACATGTCCGAGTTTGGAGAGTCTCTTGATTGTGTCATTATTGGTGGCTACTATGGCACAGGTAAACGGGGAGGTGCTTTATCAAGCTTCTTGTGTGGACTGCGTGTCACACAGAATCATATACAAGCCGGCGGCAACCCTGAAAAGTGCTTCAGTTTCTTCAAAGTCGGTGGCGGATTCCGCGGAGAGGACTATGCAGAAATCAGACATCGGACGGAAGGAAAATGGATCGAATGGGATCAACGAAACCCGCCCTCGGAATACATTGAGCTGGGTGGAGGAGAGGCTAGGCAATATGAGCGACCGGATGTCTGGATTCGACCTAAAGATTCTGTTGTGGTTTCTGTTAAAGCAGCCAGCGTTGGACCTTCTGATCAATTCGCGCGCGGGTTTACCCTGCGATTCCCACGATTCAGACGCCTTCGACTGGATCGAAACTGGAACACCGCCCTTTCACTTGAGGAATTTCAAGAGCTGAAACAACGTATCGATGAAGAATCGAAGGAGAAGGCGATGACGGTTGAGGACAGGAAGCGGCGCAATCCTAAACGAATCAAGAGAGAACTCACCATTGCTGGAGAGGATGCAACCGCGGCTGAGTTCAAGAGCGAGACAACACAATTGTTTGAAGGTCTGGAATTCTGCGTTCTTTCTGAAGCACTTAAGCCTTACAAAAAGACCAAAACTCAACTCGAGGCTATCATCAAGGAGAATGGTGGTACCATCTCTCAACGAGCGGCGCCTGGTACCAACATGGTTCTCATTGCCGATAAGAAGGTGGTGAAGGTGGCAAGTCTAATGAAAGAAGGGAACGTGAACATCATCCGCCCTAAATGGCTTAGAGATTGCCTTGAGCAGGACTTGGGCGTATTTCTTCTGCCGTTTGAACATTCACATCTATTTCATGCAACTGACGCGTTGCAAAGGGCGGCGAGTGGGAATACAGATCAGTTTGGCGATAGCTACGCGCGCGAGCTGTCTATAGAAGAGCTTAAGGAAGTTATGGACAACATGCCGAAGATAGAGGATGGCATAGCATTCGACAAGAATGAGTTCCTACAACAGCTTGAGGAACACGGGAAAGACATGGAGAACTTGAAGAGCTTTACTTTTCGACGTTGTGTGGTGCTATTCCATTCCGTGGAAGCTGGTGATAAAAGGGCCTCGAGGCTGAAGAATCTTATCAAGTATGGCGGAGGAAGTGTCACAGATGACGCAAACGACTTATCTGTAACCCATGTGGTGATACAAGGTGACGACCCAATGCAGATGGGTGAGGCGGCTGATATGATACGCAAGGAGTTGAGCTCAAGGCGTACACAGCCGAGAGTGGTGACAGGAGCCTGGATTGACGAGTGCTGGAAAGAAAGCACGTTGCTTGATGAGGAGCAATTTGTGGTCCCTTGAAAGTAACGGGGTATATAACAAATGTATTCTACCTAACCTCTATGTTTCTGCAATGGGAAATAACGCCATCGAAATAGAAGTCGTTGACGCGCACTCATTTACCAATGGTTAGGAATAGTCTGTCACCGACATCTCCCAACCCGGGCTTCAGCATACCGTCACTGGTAAGCTCATTGTCCACTGCTGCAATCCAAACCTCACATCCTTCGGGCCACTCGGCCGCAACTCTCTGAACACCCTCATTAGCTCCAATGACGGACAGGACAAGAATTCGTTGTGCGCCCCATTCGCGAAGCGTCTGAATGGCGGCGGCGCAGGTTCCACCGGTTGCAATAACAGGGTCGACCAAGATAGCGAGACTGCTGGCGTTTTCGCTGGACGATTGCTGAGGAAGATTGTTGTAGTACTCTACTGGATCGAGAGTTGAAGGCTCGCGATACATGCCCAGGTGATGAACTGGGACTGCTATAGGGAGCATGGTTTGCACAGCTAAATAAGTCAGTTTAGCTCTCCTGTAGTTAATATGTTGACTAACCCTCAACCATGCCAAGACCCGATCGTAGAATAGGTACTAAACACATGGTGCTTGGATGAACCGTTGTGGACTTGAATTGGAAGCCCAGGGGCGTCTCATCCTTGTTTTTGTTAATGAAGTTCAGTGTGTCTAGTTTTATCATATCTCATACCTGTGACCCTTCTGTAGCTTCCAGGGATGAAGCAAGAGCTTCACAGGAGACAATCAGGGAAATCTCATGAATCAGAGACTTGACCTCTCTAGGGTTGATGGACTTTGAGCGAAGCTGGCTCAGCTTAGCCCGGAGACACGGGTGCTGGGAGACATGAACGTTGGATGGTAAAGAAGACATTGTATGTATCTTGATGCACAAAGTACACGAATTTGTTCACGACAAGGAGTCTACGAGGAAACGATTAAGCACCACGAAGTAGATGCTGGGACGAAGCCAAGGAGAGGAAGAAGGAGAAGAAGGAAACAGAGTGAGAGGAGAGAAAGGAGAAGGAGGAGGGGGTTTTGTATTTGAGAAGAGTGCTTGGAAGAGACACGTCAAACAACAAACACGGTGCAGTACAATACCTCTTTATCAGCATATCTTGTACTACAGTAACTGACTTACCGTGAAGTGACGGGGAAGGTAATCCAATCGTCGCTCTAAGAGAGATCACAAGGACGGCGGGGTAGAGCTTAAGCTACAGCGGATGTTCGGAGGAGGGCGGGGTGCGATAAGATAAGCGGTGAGCTCCGTTTCGTTGATTGACTGACAAGACAGGGCTATCTATTATCGAAACGCGGTGAGACTCAACATATTTGTGTTGTTCACTCCGTAATGTTGACCTTGAAGAGTCTCTCGAGTTGACAATGATCCTTGTTTAGGCATCAATTGAACACTATTGGACCAGGCAGAGGTTCTCTTTTTGTTCTCTCTATCACTCATGGCCTGTTATCTCGTTCTTATATCTAGACCCTTGCTCTCCTCCACATTGTAGCATCCACATAAATAAATACGCCAGTCATCCATCTTATCCCTGGTGGCAGCTCGGGATGTTTCTTTCCTCGCAATATGCCGTCATATCCGGTAAAACTAGCCACAAACCATTATTTTGACAGCCAGCCATAGTTAATATCAACAAACGCTCAATTTCCTCTTCAACAACATGACTCTTTACCACAACTCATATCGTCACAACATGCCGAGACTACTGACTTGAAGTGATCCTCTGCATACCTCAATAGAAACGCGACATGATCAGCAATTCCCCCGATCAGACGCGGCATGCTAGTGCCGGGGCATACAATGCGCCAGCAGACTATGCTGAGACCGGCGAGAACACGAGCCAGCCAATTGCCGGAGGGAATCCCAAGATTAATGCCACGAACGACTCGACTCGATCGCCGTCGCAGCCAAAGCGATGCAACTCAGGTGCCTATGACGTCCCTCAAGACTACAATGGCCTGAACGAGGCTTCATCGGTTGCTGCGTTGGACGACATGTCGCCGGGATCAATCCATTCTCAATCGAGAAGACAAAGCAGCTTAGCCCGCCACGGAACTATGGACGAAGAACCAGAGCCTTTATCTCAAGAGACGGAGAAGAAGAAGATATCGAAACGGCTCACCGGGTTATATACGCACTCGTATCTCGTATTTTTCGCAATTCTCGGAACATTAGCGCGCCTGGGCTTGACAGCGTTGACGCGCTACAGCGGTACCCCAGTTATCTTTAACACAATATGGGCGAACTTTACCGGAAGTCTAGTTATGGGGTTTCTTGCTGAAGATCGGAAGCTTTTTCGTAATGAGTGGGGAATTCCGACATACGACAATGCCATTAACCGTGCCAAGCAGAAGCATGGAGACGAGAAGAGCGGTTCTGGCTCGAGCCAACAGGAGGTAGATCTGGAGGCGGCAAAGCGGGCGCACTTGGCGACAAAGAAGACGATTCCGCTGTATATCGGACTTGCGACAGGCTTCTGTGGAAGCTTCACGACGTTCTCGAGTTTCATGAAAGATGTTTTCTTGGCTCTGTCCAATGAGTTGAATACGCCTGGGTGGTCAGAATCGCCAACGAGCCGCAACGGAGGGTACTCCTTCATGGCCATGCTAGCTGTCATCATCACTACGGTTTCGCTATCACTGTCCGGCCTGTTGGTGGGCGCTCACCTGGCCGTTGGTCTTGAGCGCATCACGCCTTCGATACACTTTTCGCTGAGTCGGTGTGTGCTTGATCCATTGGGTGTGCTCCTTGGTTGGGGTTGTTGGCTAGGCGCTGTGCTGCTCGCCATCTTCCCACCCCACGAAGCCTGGCGAGGTCAAGCCATCTTCGCACTGGTATTTGCGCCTCTCGGTTGCCTCCTACGCTTTTACCTGTCCCTTCACTTTAATGGGAAGATGGCGACGTTCCCTGTAGGAACCTTCACTGCGAACGTGCTAGGAACAGTGTTGCTAGGTATGGCATGGGATCTTGCACACGTGCCTCTCGGTGGAATTATTGGTTGCCAGGTCCTGCAGGGCATCGAGGACGGGTTCTGCGGCTGTTTGACTACTATTTCTACCTGGGTAGCTGAACTTGCCGGTCTCCGACGACGAAGTTCGTGGCTTTATGGCACGACAACTGTCGTTGCCTCTCTGGTGTTAATGATCGCCATCATGGGAGGGCTGCGATGGAGTGATGGGTACAGCAAGCTTTTGTGCAAAGTCTAGCAAAATCAGGAACCCACTTGGACAACATACTTTCACTGCTTGCATCTTTGCAGAGCAACTGCCTTATATCTGAACTCTTTTTTTAATTTGGTACCAGGTGTCTTGCTGATGGGCTTGATCGACGTTTCTCTTCTTCTTTCCTTTTCTTTTCTCTCTTTCCTTCCTTCGTGAACACAGGCCATTGAACATTTCTTCATTCTATTGACCACAGTCAACCATTTACTCCCTGGGCATATCATGGATAAGCAACAGCAGAAGTCTAATCCCAAATATCACACCCATCCAAGTGGGTGCTCAATGCCACGATCGGGGAGCCAAGCACATGAAATTTCAGATGAGTCACCAAGTCGACATCCCCGGCTATGGACTTTACAGCAGGACCCGAAGGAGCCGAAGAATACGAGGAACAGTGAAGCCAAGAGTCCATCCCAACCATCTCACGATATAGTTGCTGTTACGGCAGAGAGCACGGAGGAAAGTGTGGACGACATTGTCGAAGAGAATGTCAAACAAAGTCTGGAGCAAAACCCCCATCATTGTATACAAGCAACCAACACCGCCGAAGCTCCGCGCAGCAGAAAGGAGAAGCAAAAGCTGAGGAGTAAGATGCGTAGTGTTCTTCATTACGCCGGCAAGAAGCTCAGCCGTAATGTCATTACTGCAGGAACGATCCTCTGTGCGCCACCAAGCACGTTAGACTGGGTTCAGGACTGGACTGCGCTCAAGACTCCTTTACGGCTAGGAGAAGGGTTCAAAGATACCCAAAGCCTGTGTTTCTCCCAAGATGAGCATTCGGTGGCGTCTCGTAAAGACAAACATCGGCACTCGGATATGTAACACGAGTGAAGAGTTTGGATATACTCGAGTGCCAAGAGCAAACCTTGATTTATGCATGTCTTCGGTGTATTTTTGGGTTTCTCACGTCAGCCGCATCCTTGTCCCCGAACATTTGCTTTGCGGTTTTGTCTCAGATTGAACTAACGAGACCCTTGCTAGGGAGATTCAGCCCTACCTGGCCTAACGCAGCTGCACTCAGCCCAGCGCCACTCGTTTGACTACTACATGAACAACCAATTGCCATTCATGGATCTGAGTTAGACTGTCTGGACAGTCAGCGAAGCACGGCCATGCCCTTCTATCCCCACAACGTCTGCGGCTATGCTATGTCCTTTGGTCTGTTTATATCTAGGTATGTCACACAAAATCCTGAGGCTGAGCCCGAGCCCGATATCAACATGCCTTTCTCTAGTTTATGCAGTCCCGTTCCTTCTCCGCCTTCTTCCCCTCTTTTGGAGCGGTGAATGTCTTTACTCTCATGTGTCGATCAACGATTGTTTCCTTGCTGTAAAAGAAGAGTTTCAAAGTCACCATCGCTATGCATTCAGATCAGGCTGGTGTGAACGCCCGCTACGAGCCACAAGCAACAGACGATGCCTTCTGGGATATCAACTCGGAGAACCTCCCTACCAATAGAAAGAAAACCTTTTATCGGCCGACAGCTTTGAGATGGTATTTCATCGTTGGACAGATCATGTTCCTCTTGGCTGTCATGGGTCTCGTTATTTGGGCGTTGATAGAAATGCCCGACTCTGACGCGACTGCGAAGATTATCCACAAGCGACATCCCATCGATAACCCCAACTTCCCAAGAGGAGAAGACTTGGACGACTCACCCATGACCCCGATGATCGACAAAGCACGTCTAGCGACAACAGTCATTGTGAGCGATGTCTCTACTGTAGTTACAGTGCCAGGTACTACGGGCAAATACACCAAAATGATCACGACAACTGATTACATCACACGCTGGGGCTATACAACAACCGTAAAAGACGGTTCGACGTTTACAAGTGTAGATGTCATCGCCACACCAACAAGGGTCGTTAAAGAGGTTGTCACTACCAGGCCAGCAGCAGTATCAGAATCCATCATTACGAGTATTAGCGTCGGCTACTCTTATCTATACCCTTCGGGATTAAATACCGCCGATCCTAGTACCTTGACATATTCGAAAGCAATCACCATTACTGAGGCGTATTCATTGCCTGGTGTGGTTGCTACATACACCGAAACATTGAAATTAGATAGGATAACAACGGTGTGGACCACGATTGTCGAGGACGGAGAAACAAAAACTATATCCCATCTTATCACCGAGGGGGCGCCTACTACATACGAAAGCGTGGGAGAGACGACTGCCTCGGCGAGCACTTATGTCTCATATGGTCGAATCACGATCACATCTGTCTTTACTGATACGAATCAAAAGCCCATGCCGAAACCTAAACCAACACAGAAGGCTAAGCCCACCGTAATCGATGTTGTTACCGTCGATCCTGATCAGACTATCAAGAATGTCGAAAAGCTGGGCCCTACAACCTACGTAACCAAGGTCAAGGGTATTGAGACAGTGAATGTAGTTGTCTCCGATGGGGTCGAGACATTCGTGAGCGAGCTTGAAGCTGTCAAGACTACAGTCGACGTCGTTGAGACTGGCGCAGATGGCCTACTTACAACTAACAAAGTCGTGTCTACAAAGGCGGCTTCTTTGGCAACTATTACTAGGTCTGCCGTGCCTACCACAATCGTATCGACAAAGTCTACCGAGAAACTCAAGACTATAACGTCCGATCGCACTGATTCTTCCACTTGGATCTCGACTGTCAAAGGCGCTACAAGAACATACGAGAAGACTACGACAATCATTCCTACCGCCACAGGCGACGCATCTGAAGCCGAAGCGACCGGTGGAGTACTCAAGAAAGTTATTACGGTGTACGAACTTGATGCTGGAAAGTACTTTTTGGGCAAATTCCTTCCTCCTATGCTGGCAGTCATGCTCTCAATTCCAGCCCGAGTCATCGATTACAACGCACAGCTGTTTCAGCCGTTTTACGCCATGAACCAAGACTATGGCGCCAGAGGACCGGAGTCGATGAACCTTCATTTTGGCGGCTTGGGCAGTATTATAGAACCCTTTAACGTCCTGCTCGAAGGCCACCCCGTGCCCTTCATCACGATGCTCATCGCTTGGGTTTCGGCGCTTCTGGCACCTATAGCTGTCGAAGCCATCGGTTTCAAGATGCACGGCCAGTGCAAGATCAACGCGTCTGAAGGCTGCGCGCCAGCACTAGGCATCTCCCCGCTATCTTCACGCATCCTTCTGGCCCTTCTAGGCTTGATTATCCTGCTGCTCTGCGCACTGTTGTTCTCCCTGCAAGACTTTCGGACTGGTTTATACTCAAACCCATGGAGTGTTGCTGGTATTGCATCCCTGGCTGCCAACAAAGACATCAGACCCCGTCAAGATTCTGAGCGAAAAATCGAAAAGGAGATGGCGGAGAAGCGATACGGATTTGGCTTTTTTGAAAACCACGCAGGCAAGACCGAGTATGGCATCGTACTATATGATGCTGCTGGTGAGAATCTCCAAGACGATCGGCTGTCGTCCGAGCATGGTTCCGTGGATACAGGGGTTGCAAGTACTGGTCGAAGAAACCCCTTTATGCTTCTCGGCCTCGCATGGCGCTTGGTGTTTTTGCTGTTCCTTCTTGGGTTAATGGTGTTTTTGCTATACTACCACCTCACGCTTGACAAGTCGTCGTCATTCAAGAACTTCATGAACAGCCAAACCTTTGGTGTTCGATTCTTGTTTGCTACTTTTGGCGTCATCATATCCTTTAGCTGGACAGCTTTCTTTATCAGTGAGTTTTCTTCAACATTGTCCTGTTGCATCATTACTAACTATACCTAGCCATTACCATGGTCGTTCCGTACCAAGTCATGTCGGTTGGTCCTCAATCAGCGTCGAACTCGGTATTACTCACCCGTCCAACAAACCCTTTCTCAGGTTTTTGGTCTGCTATGAAGCACCGCCAAGTCTTCCCAGGACTTGTGGCACTCATGGCCATCTTTTCGGAATTTATGCCTATTCTGCTCGCCAACATTCCCTATTCGCTGTCTCAGGTTCGAATTTCACATGATATTTGCACACGCATCTCGGTTGGAATCTTGGCTTTGATGGCTCTAACCATCATCATCAGCTTCCTCATCCGCTGGCCTGACATGCCGGTTGACCCACGTTCTATCGCCGGAGCGATGTACTACGTCAGTGAGAGTAACATGGTGGATCACTTTAGTGGCATGGCGGCCATGGATGGTGATGAGCGAAAGCAGCGTATCAAAGAATTAGGGGGAACGTACGTGTATGGTGAGTTGACGACTAGAACAGGCGAGAGGCGACCTGCGGTGGAGTGGGATGATCATACGCTGAGCGTTGATCCTGTGGTACAACAGCGAAGGAAGGACCATGTTCATGTGAGGCATGAGAGTATTGATACAGGGTATTACGGACATCAACCATGATTTATGAAGGCGTTATGACTTTGGAAAAATACGATACCTGGTTCGATCTACGGAAAGGAAAATAAAACGGCAAATTGCATAGCACTGTGAGACATAGGAGTTTGCTTAGGCAATAAAACATGATATCGATTTTTGTCTTTGAAACAAACGTATGCGGAAGTGGCTCTGCCTGGTTCAAGAAACTTATGAAGACACCTTCGCACACTAAACCTTCCCCTAATCTTGTTCCAGCTCAGGGTAATGTCGCCAAATACCTTCCGAGTAGGCGTTTCGTCTATCGCTCTGGAGATATTTACTGATGTTGGGTCTCTCCTTGACAGCCTCATATACCTTGAATACACCATCGTATTCGCCAGACTTTTCCAATTTCTCGACAGATTTGGGGAAGGCAAACTTTGTGCCATCGACAGCCTGCGGAATAATTAGTTAACTCCAGGTACAACGTTCAAGTCTGTGTTGATACTCACCTGGAATAGGACGAGGTCCGCGTAAGTAAGACTATCACCGTACAGCCATGGTCCTTCTCCACTGGTCTTGGCATCGAGCACTCGTTGCATGTACTTGAAGAACTTGGGGAGACGCTCTTTAACAAAGGAGCTGGATTTCTTTTTGGCCTCCTCCTTTTGGTCATCGTAGTACTGGCTAGTAGCAATGGGGTGGTGAGTATCATGAAGCTCATTCACCAGCCCATCCAGGATAGTCAAGGCAATCTCGTTGAGGTGGTACAAGCCGCTGCCCTCCTTGGGCGCCAGGCCAACCCTTGGGGCAACATAGAGAAGAATATTGCTCGTCTGAGAAATTAGAAGATCGCCGTGCTTGAGCGCCGGCGGAGCGAGAGCAGGCGGGTTATGGTCGTCGCCGATGTTTTCGGTGGCAGTTAGCTTCTTGACGGCTTCAAATCCCTTTTCTGCATTCTGCGCAACATCCGAGTAGGGAACACCGGCTTCTTCGAACACGAGACGGATGAACTCGCCGCGGCCAGGGATGGTGGGCCAGTAGATGAGCTCATAGGGAGCATCGTCATCGGTCTTGACGCGCTTTGAATCGGGTTGAGACATTGTGAGTGATGGTGAAGTTGTTTAAGTGCTGGTGTTGGTTTAAAGTTGAAAATGAGAAGGAATGCTTCAATAAATACGAGAGCAGAAAGGCAAGGAAGGCGTCAATGAGAAGCTCAGCTCACCTCATTCTGATGCGGAGGAGTGGGGTCGATCCTTCCTGACCAAACCCGCCCGTCAGCTTCACCCATTGATTTATTTGTGAGGATCATCTAAAACATTCAGCGCTTTGATTGATTTTAGTCAAATATAAAGAGGTTCCCATTTTTCCTGTATTCTGTGCTTCGAATTGGTATCAACTTTATCAATCTTACTTCTCACGTCAAGTACGCTACGATATGTTGTCTGAGACCCGGACCTTAAGCCGGACGGCACGGGACGGGGTGGAGATGGGCGGGGTCGGAGCTTCAACAATGAGATCATAAATCCGATACTCTTGCATAATTGTCGATCAAGATGACAATGAACAAGTTTCAGGTTATCATCTATATAAACCTCAAAGATTAGAAGCTGCCAAAGAATAGAAGTTGCGTTAGTGTTCAATCACGATGCCAACTGTAGAAATCGTGTAAGTGCCATAGCTACGAGCACAACCATGACTTTGTCTCTCTTCGCTGCGTGGAACACTATTCTTTTGTACGTTACAGACTATAATTAATTTGCTGCAAGGATGGCTTAGCTACTGGATAATCTTCGACACGATTGTGCACTCCGTAATGCTTCTGTCTAACTGTGTTCTACACGGACTTTCAATGAACTCACAGTAAGAGCCTATACCTACCTACCCTCTCCTCCCGTGATACACAGACAGAATATGTGCCAGTTTTCTGTCTCGTTATGAATTGTGTTATCTCTACTCTTCATCATCGGTCACTACCGCATCTGGTAGGTCTACGAGTACAGCCAGGGTTATATGGATCTATTGTTGGTCATATCTGGAGGAATCTTAGCCATGTTATCTGATTGGGCCGCACGACTTGACGAGATAATCGGCAAGCCATCATCACAGGTATCGCAGAAGTCGGCGTGGAATGAACCCATATTAAAGTAGGTGGGACCTTTCCAGGACAGAGCTGCATAGCTCTTCTTCTTTTCTAAACTCTCGTACGCTTCCGGGAATCTCTGCTTCTCAGTGGCATACCATAGTATTCGGGTTCCCTAGTGAAGGTATTCCGCAGCTATTTCAAACTTAAGGAAAAGGGAAAAGTGTGACGCCTTCACCGAATTCTGAGACGTGGACTGAGAAACCTATTTAGGCGAGCCCAAGCTATACGATCAGCGCAACTACATAGTAAGAGAAATGTTTCAGTCTTCTACACCCGTGCTCGAACGGTGATTGCCAAGACACGGATATGGTGAATAGTCTAAGATACTCCAACTTGGCCTGGTGGCGGATGGATTGTAAGGATCGTATCACCAGTCTGGTCACATATCATTTTAACTCTATCACTATGAGGGTATACTGCCCGTTGCATGCGGCGCAGTTATCAAACCTATCTATCATATGTAAGAGATGGGGTTTCTGGCAGCACAAGACTGTTCTAGTCGAGTTGCATCAATGGGGTCGCTTAAATCGTCACAGCACCAACTTCACCCGACTTGTGGGTATCCTCTACTTAGCAGTTTACAAATTGAAATAGCCATAGGATATTCTTCGGGATCTAATGATTCATCTTGACTGAAGGAGTTCATGGAAACTGGGTCAACGATCAACATGTAATTACCAAGTCGCACTGACTTGGTAGTTAATAGTTAGTACCGATGCATTGAAACAATACAAATATGCCCACTTCAGACCCGTTTATATCAGGAGCATCGTAGATTAGGAAATTTCTTGTAGGTGACGCAAGGGTACTGATTCACCTGTCTCTATTAGGATATTCGACCTTGGGCTGGATGCCACTCCCGCGGTGAATAGTCTCAAGGTATCCAGGATATATTTATTGAAACTTGATTGTGAGATTGTTGAATTTTCAATACCAGCTTCTAGATGAGGTCTAGTTGCCTGTCAAGCTTTGACCCTTTGAGGTAAGATGATCAACACTGTCATCTAGAATCCTTAGTTATAAGCAGCTTGGTATTATGGATAGTAAACACACTTATCAGATTATCACCTGAGACTATAGATGGAACGAAACAATCTTAAACTTTACCGAATATCTTCAACATGCAGGGAACTTCAATTCCAATTGGTATCGTATATCCGTACCCTATACAATTGATAAAGGTGGTCGGAATTAGTTTTTTATTGGTCGATTATCGAACTGGGCCATGCTGCGAAGGGTCAGGATGAGAGCGAATTATCAAATAAGAGTTGGGTTGTTATAAGTGAAAAATTCCAGGTACAGAATTCTCACGTTTTTTTAATGTACTGTACCCCTGGCCAAAGCATCCTTGACAGGAGGTACGTACTGTAATGTCATGCAGTCAGTGGCGTCAACGGCGCTCTGGAACCCCCTCCCTCTTTGATGCGCCCACCTGCCTATTATGTATTTTCTTACTGAGAGAATAAATTCGTGGCTTTGAATAGTTTTTTATACTCAAATTATCATGTGAAAACCGATGAATAATTGATTCAGATACTACAGGTATGTTCACAAAGAGAGAAAGGAGGAGAAAGTGTCTCGGGTACCTTAGGTTGACAGATTGGATTTTCGCTTACCTGACCAAGAAAGGACAAGAACTTTTTCCCACCTTAATAGCTCTATTAAGGTGCGACAGCTGTCAAATCGACATCCAATCATGTATCATCTATTTCCATCGGTCCATTTTTACTGAGCCGAGTTTGCGAGGCGAGAGTGGTTTCCAGTCCCCCGTTGGCTAAAAGCCATGAGGCATCCCGGCTTATGATCGATCAATGATAATCGAGGTACCAGGTACGCCTAGGGGCCGTAGCCTCGGCTCCTCTGCGGGGCTAAGCTCTGCCCGGAAGCTAGACCTCCTCCGTAGAGTGCCTCCGGCAGAGGCGCTGAGAATCAGCCAACTCCATGTCAGAACCTGTGGATTCGCTACCACAGGCACCCTCTTCCCGTATTCCCGGGCCCAATGAACCTGCACTGCAACTGCAACTTTGGCTACAAGAGAAGAAACCCCTTCGTTTCTAGCCTGGGGTCCCCCCCCCTTGTAATGCACTGCGCGATGGGCGGCCCTGCAGTGCCTGTCCACTAAGCCCTTCCACATCCCTCTGTGTAAGCCATCACCAGGAACCCGCCCGTCACGCGATGCTGTAATAGTAATATAGCCCAGACTAACCAGCAGGGTACAGATACGGCTCAGTGCTATTCAATCTCAAGTTGCCTCTTACGGCTCCATATGCGCGGAGACGGGTCAAGGCTCAAGACCAACCACACAGAGGCTAAAGGCGAACTGCAATGCAGGACTGTCATACTTATAATGGTGATCCTCCTGCTTTCCACCCCCGCTACCCCGGGTCTCTGTCTCTTTGTTTCTTGATGTCGAGAGCTGAGTTATCCCAGTCGTATACAGTAACAGCAACAGTCACTGAACCGACGACATCATGCGCAACCCGCCTCTCGAGGTGGTGGCCTCATGGCCAACGCCAAACTACGACAACCCCGAGCATCGTGGCCCTGCACTGCTCATTGTCGAGGTCAGCATTGCGTCCGTTGCCATCCTCACCCTCACGGCCCGTCTTTACGTCCGGATATTCAAAGTCAACAAGCACGGCCTCGACGATTGGCTTATGCTGGCTGCCATGGTAAGTCATCCATAGCCTCGGCTGCATGTGCGGAGATGCATCCCAATGCTGACTGGTGGGATTCTAGGTCTTTGGTATCGGAGTCACTGTTTGCGTGATTCTCGCAGCTCAGCTGTACGGCTGGAACATCCACGTTTGGGACCTTAAGAAGTCACAAGCGGAAATAGGTCGGAAGGTATCGCTCGCTGCCCAAACACTCTTCCTGTTCTCGTCAGGGCTAGCAAAGAACTCGATCCTTGTCTCTTACCTGCGCATTGCCCCTGCTCGCTCCTGGCTCCGACGTTTGACTTTTGTCTCAATCGGTATTGTAACCTCACTTATCTTTATCTTTCTGATCGTGCTATGGACGCAATGTCGGTAGGTTAATACATACATCCTTACAACCCCTGGACTCTTGTACTGATTGACGACAGACCTGTCTCTGCCTACTGGGCTTTGACAGGAGGTGATAGTTGCGTTCCTGAAGGTCCCGGTGTGCTGTAAGTATTTCGTTAGCATTACTCTCGGCTATCACTAACCTCGTCTGTGTGTAGAGCCCAAGCCATCTCCACAGTCCTAACTGATCTCCTCGTCTGCGCTCTACCCTTGCAGACACTATTTCAACTCAAACTCCCTCTGTCGCAACGCATCGCCCTTATGGTCGTCTTCTCGCTGGGTCTTGTAGTTGTCTTTGCGGCCTCTATGCGTGCCTACTACACTCACCATGTCACCGACGAAACATACGACGTTACTTGGGAGGGTTTTTACCTTTGGATTTGGACTGCCGTCGAAGCAAACCTGGGGGTTATTTGCGGAAGCGTTCCAGCCCTTCGACCTCTTTTCAGAAGCATGTTCCGATCCAAGTCCAGCAGCTATTACAATAACACCCAGTCACACGCTTACCCACCTGGAACCGCCCCCGGAGTCATTACTGTCATCACTAGCCCTAGCAAGCATTCTCGGAACTGGAGTAATAGTCTTCAAAGGGGGTCAAAAGGAATGAGGTTAGAAGATTATGACACCGATGTCGAGCGAGGCTATAACAATGCGACTCGACAAAAGAGCACAGGTAGTGGAGAGTCGTCGCTCGAGATGGTCCCATGGCCCGAAAGACCACAACCTAGGTATTGGCCTACAAGCTGATGATGATTTCATATGAGTTGGCGTTTATGACATTTGGATGGGAATTGGATACGGCTCTGTAAAATGAAAAGGGAGACTACGAGCCACAGTTTTGGTGTAAGAAGATATTTAAAACAGCAGAATGCTTTTTAGCACAATAATAATTATAAATTTCACCTTTTCCCACTTCTCAGTTGTCTTAGAAAGCCCTCTTATATTGCACAATGGTGACTGATTTATATGCTTTTGTGACTTCTCTGATAAGTCTTGTGTCGACGTTGAATTATTTCACATATGACTGTTCTGAGACATTGAGAATTGTGATAGATCGGTACACAGATCCAAATGTGATAGCGCTATGGCCAACATTTTGGAGTTCTTGGATTTTTGCTGGGTGATCCCTTGAAAGTGACCCATTCAGTCGGGACGCGCTAGAGCGAAGGAAGGATGAAGGATCAATTTCCCGTTCCATGATACATGCATAGTTATCAATTATCCGGTTGCTACGCTATCAGCGTTTCTCTTTTTAACCTTGTTCCAAAGGATTGCGGTTTAAATACTGCGGTGAATCAAAGGGCGTGTCGCATTTCGGTCGCAATAGGTAACACCAGTAATAAATGTCCGGATCATTCGGCGATAGTTTTGCAGTGAGAATTTTGGCAAGCACTTCGACGTCGAACGGTAAATTATCAAGGTTGAAGCGGTACGCCGAGAAGCTTAATGACACCCATATACCACCATCTGCAAGACAGCCTTTGACACCAGCAGCCATACGGCGCAGCGCCGTTTCGCCTCCGCACGAGATGGCATCGACAGTGCTTTTATCGACGACAAGATCAAACTTCTCACTCAGGCCCAGCTGAGTGGCGTCTTGAACATCGTATCGCATTTGCACATCCCCAAAAGCCTTCTTCTCGAGATCGCGACCTCGGTCTATGGCTAGTGGCTCGTAGTCGACGTTTAAAACATTACGGAAGCCCCGCGACCGGAAGTGATTTTGAAGGTCGCTTGTGCCAAAGCCGATGTGGAGGATACGGGCCGTGTCCGGATCGAGCCGGTCGAGAGCGGGCTCGATTAACGAGGTGAACTCAACCGAGGGGAGAAGCCATTCGAATGCCTTTTCGGACGCGAAGCGCTCGTGCCAGTAGCTCTGCTTTTCGAAATCAGCGGCCATGACGATATCAAGAGCGCCGTGTGTTGTCTGAAAGGTTGGCGAGGAAGGGATGGGTGGGATCTGTGGTGCGGAAGCCATGGCTCTTTAATACACCGTGGACCTGTTTTTTTAGTGTCTGCTACGGTACTGTATCGTGGCATGAGAATCGTGATTTTTTGCGCAAATCCTGGTTGTTGGTTCGGTATCTGGGCCCACAGAACTGGGATAGTTGGCGATGATGGATGGGGCGGTCTGAGGAGGATTTGGAGGTTTCATCATGTTTTTTTTCCCCTGCTGATGCGTTGAATGTAAACGAGGTGAGCTGTTGAGAAGTGAGCAGGCAAAGGCAAGCGTTGACCAGTTCTTGCCATGATGACTACTAATTGTTGGCGGTGATAGAACCTCTGCAGGGAGAGAACGAGTTGAATAGCAAGACCATATCGTGGAAGTCAGCAAGCACGCGCACGGACGAGACATCAAACCGAGTACCGTACCATAGAAGTGATCTGTGTGTGACAAAGTTAACCACGAATACATGTGACATGGAAGTGATGTGCCTGACGCTCAGGAACATTATCACCAAATACAACAACATGTTGTTTGCATGTTACCTAGTAGTGTGAGGGGTCCAGCCTTAAAGTCGCTGTGGGAATAAAAGTCAGAGCAACTGCCGGTAGACTAGACTATTTATTCGCAAGTATTCCAATCAACGTCAAGGTTTTATATGCCGACTTTAAAAGGACCCTGATCGTCCTGGTGAGCGTTGAAGATAGCAATGACGTAGGCGCTAGACTAAGTTTTAGAGGGTGATTTACAGAGGAAAACTGCTCTAGCTCAAGGGTTACAGAATGTTCGACTGGTGGGTCATGGGTACAGAAAATAATCTAGGTAGAGAATGGCTGCATTAGGGCGAGTCTGAGTCGCTAATTCTGTCACTCAGTCTACCTGCAGTAGTTTCTTCTTGTTGCCCCAACCCCAGCCCTATTAATATCAACCAATAAAAGTCTCACACAGCCACATTCGACAGCGAGGCGCTGGCCGTTGTTTCAGCTCCGCCCCGGAATGCCGCGTAAACACTTCGAGGAATTGAAATCAAGCCAAGACAATTCTAGAGGAGGCTGCTTACGAGGCGTCTAATGCCAATGCAAAGTAGGACAACTGAAGATCAAGATTCAAGTAATAATATCAATTTTTACTTTCTAACAAAACCTTTTTGCCTTCCCTTTTTCTCAGTAACTCTACCTGCTTTCGTTACCTTAAATTCCCTTTCTGTTTGTTGACTCGGTAACCTTGGTAAATAATCACTTCTCCACGGCAATAGGCTCTCAAGTACAAACCCTCGTTTGAGAAACGTTCAACGGCAGAACAAACACATTATGGCGCCTGCTCTACACTCAGATACTTATGCTGCTGCCGTGCAGTACGCAACTAAAAGGACTATCAATACTTTGCCCAAGCGCGATCTCCAGAATCCAAATCACACACAGCAAGTAACATTGGGCATCATCGCTGTCTATGTCGTTGTTATTGCTATCTTGTGGAACGTTCCTTACGTCCGCATGATCCTCTGGCCATTCAAGGTATGACCTTCACTTCACTAAGGTATTGAGAAATAGAGGAATGTATTATGTACTGACTGCTCACAGATGTTGGTCATTGCCTTTCACGAATTTGGCCACGCCATCACTGTGCTTTTAACTGGAGGCCGCGTCAAGTCGATCACTCTTGATCCTAGGGAAGGAGGCGCAACTCACCACATCGGAGGTGCAGATGCCATTGTTCTACCAGCTGGCTATCTGGGATCTTCCATCATTGGCGCCCTACTTACCTTTTGCGGCTTCAACATTGTCGCTAGTAAAGTAGCCAGTATCGTCCTAGCTGTTTGCTTCCTCCTGACTCTCTGGTGGGGAAAGCGTGATTGGCTCACTATCCTCACCGTCCTTTTGGCTGTTGGACTTCTCGTCGCTTGCTGGTTCATTAAACACGCCGAGGCGCTGCGCTTTGTCGTTCTCTTCATCGGCGTCATGTCTTCACTCTACAGCATTTGGGATATCTGCGATGATCTAATCTTTCGTAAAGTCAACGAGTCTGACGCCAGTGTATTTGCAAAACGGTACGGTGGTTCTTCTCAGTGCTGGGGTGTCATATGGTCTATCATCTCGGTCCTTTTCATGGCTGCTGGTATTGTCGCTGGTCTGGCGGCATTCTCGCAGTCGTTCGAACAACAAGAGAAGGACTCCCAGAAGTTCATCCCTACCTAGGTCGACTATCAGGTTTGTGGAAGACCGACTAGGATCCTTTGTGTGTCAGTTGTGTATTTTACCTGGGTGCGTGGAACGACCAGAAGATTTTTTACGTATACCTGTTGGGTCTGATGCCCCGTCACGATAATGGAAGCGATCTGATTGTCAGGATAGTTGTGTGTTACAAGTCGTCAGCAGACAAAGTATAGTCTGCATTTGATACCCTATGAAGATTGCATCTTCCTTAGTCTGGATAATACGAAAATAGTTTACGTTAAAGTCTCACATGGTGACTGTAGAGGAATTGTTAGGTGTGATCCTGGTCATGATAGTTTGCGACACGTTAAGCAGACACCAAGAAAGCCTTTGACCAAACAGTGATTTTCGGACAGGAAAGAACTTGGTTTACAGATAGTCGGTCCTTTCGTGCCTAATCTGGATCAGACAAACGTCTTGTGATACCGATGTGACCTGCTCATAGTCAAACGCTAGCCTTATGAAACAAATGACGAGAACTAGTTGACAAACATCGCAGCGGAAATATCCAATCTTCGTAGTATAAGAGAGTAGGATGAAACTTCCGAAATTCTGTCACTCTTCTGACTCGGCTTAGATTCAACTTCACTTCCAGCATTGCTAACCTCACTTCACCATTACCTTGTCGACATGGCTCACAATACAGCCTGCGGTTCGATCGGAATTGGCCGCCCAACTAAGCAAGAAGACTTCAGGCACGAACCTCCGGTTGTGAGCCTTGCTGGCGAGCACTACTTCTTCAGTGGCCCTATCAGGAGCTATGGGTGAGTTTATAATCAGGAAACTATCGAAGGTAACAGCTAATCTTTTCTACTAGTCATGTTCATGAGATGGCCTCCAGGGCCGCAAACGTCGAATTCGACCATGAATATGGTGGAAAGAGCTCCGAGTACCTTGTTCTCGGGCCCAACAAGCGCTTCTTCCGATGCACTCGCTCTTGGACAGGACGAATTGCCTCTCGAAGTAAGTTATGGGACTAGCCTGCTTATGCTTCAAATACTAATGTCAAGCCAAGATAGCAGCGACTTTGAGGACTACGGAGAGATCTGCGACCTCTTCACTGAGCATGATGTTGAACGTCCTCCCTTTCTCTACTTCGGCCCCAACAAAACCTTCTACACTCGCGTAGAAGATGGCACTGAGAAGTGGAAGCTTTCTCCCGAGATCGTCCGCAACGGCCTTCAAGTTACTCCTAGCGCGACCAGATCTGCAGTAGAGAGCCTCTGGCTTGGTGTTGGCGGCTCATGGGTCGCCCAGTATCGAGACGATCGCTTCCGGTTCGACCTCAAAGGCCAGTATGCGAGTCTGCAGGACATAATGCGCAAGAAACAGGATGATGAAATCTCCATCGCTGCTCTTGCTCTGAATGTGACCCATGCGAACTCTTATGCATGCGTCTTTGATGATGGCATTGTGGTGTGGGAGAATGGACCTGCTGCGTTTGATGGACGGGAGTTTAAACGCTGGTGTGAGGGGAACTTCAAATTCCCTCAGAGGATACGCTACTCCTCATGATTTGGCGAGAACGGAGCGCGAATCTCAATGATCAAAGAAGTCTGCTGGATGAGGCAAAACAACATAGATTGTCATGCTTCTGTATTGCCAATGTGCTCGCAAGACATAACATCGAGCCAGCGCCTCGAGCGAAGAACTCTGATCATGCAGGATCACTTGGTGACTGCCACTGAGAGTCTCTTTTGTACTATACAGAAGAAAAAACGTTCTTATCTAGTTGATAGCTATTAATTTGGACGTGCACTGTGACTATATGATCCCTCGCCAGTATCCCTAGGCCCAACTAATCGTACCAGTGAGATTCGCTTTCATTCGTAGAACCAGCGTGATGTTTATAGACCATGTTTATAAGAAAGATCCAATACCCAAACTTACACTATAGAGGGTAGGTAAAGGTGCAAAGCGTAACCCTGGATAATGTCGAAGCGTTGTACAACGTGGCATTGGAAGACGTGAGCAATAATCTAGCCGGTACCTCCCTTCAAGTCAGTATCAAAGGAATCGAGGTTCATCATACTAGAGCAAACTTACATCTACCACACGATCACAGCCCGCTTTTCTGTATATTGTGTATTCGTCGCACAGAAAATGCGGGCTGTTGATAAGAGTGCCCACAGCATGTGTGTTGGATGTGGACGAGAACGTGCTACACGTCGCCATACTGGGAACAAATACGATGCCTATGGATGGAGAGACAGAGCCGCTAAAGTCCGCAAACGTCAAATTGGACTGGAATGTCTGGGTATAATTCTTTGCAAGTAGAGAGAATAAGGTTCAAGAGGCCAAGATGCAGAAGTGCCTCTCAAGTGATGATTCTCGTCTGAGTAGTAGCCCTTAAAACGAGCTAATCTATCTTGTTTCCCATGCCTAACGATAATAAGCCCCAACGCCAGGTTCTTTCCATTATCAAATCGACAAATCCTGTTTTCGCAACGCAAGCTTAAGTGGCTAGTCTTGCTCAGGACGCTTGCGCTTCGCTGAAGAGGTGCACCTCTACCATCGTCCACGGCGACCGCGACCACCAAAACCACCACGACCACCACCTCCTCCAGACATATTTTGATCATAGCCAAAACCGCCCTGGTTGCCACCGAAGCCACCACCGAAGTTACCCCCTTGGCCGCCCTGTGCACCCTGGCCGCCGGCTCCTCCAGCATTTTGCATGCCGGAGAACATGGCGTTCATCTGACTGGGATCCATTTGGCTCGGATCCATACCCGAGGCCATCATCTGCTGCATCATTGCCTGCATTTCAGGAGGCATACCGTCCATGCCGCCAGACATACCCCCTTGCTGACCTCCTGAGTTACCACCTCCTGGCATGCCCATGCCACCCATCATCATCATGTTGAAATCTTCCATCATCTTCTTGTTGTTCTGTGCGAAGACGTCGGCTCCAAACTCGCCTCGGACAGTCTCTTGCTTTGATGCGTAGAGTGCCCATGTGAACTCGTCGAAACCGTAGTTGAAGTAATCGCTGATATCCGTGCCAGGCTTTCGCCATGGCTTGTCGCTGTCAGGGAGGTCTTGAAGTGGTTGCGTTAGTCTCAGAACACAAGCGTTCGGCAAAACTCTACTAACCTTCGTCAATGTTGACTTGAGTAATGGGTTTTCCAGTCCCAGGGTGGATCGGGTTCGCGTTCACATCAATTGTCGATTTTGAGGCCGCAGCCGAGGTCTTGTCAGCGCTGGGCGCAGCAACATTGACTGAAGCCCGTGATTCTGATTCCTTCTTCGCGGGTGCTGGCTGCGCTGGCATATCATTTGAAGCTGTTCTTTGGGGAATGTTTCTAATATCGCTATATTTGGACTGTCTGGTAAAGAAAAGACTTGTTAGCACTCTAACGATGGTCGGCGCATTAGGGAATCGCGTACTGTGGAGGAGCTGGTTTCGTGCCATCCTTGCGCTCTGTGATAATATCAATATCCTGCAATTGAGTGTCAGTCATGCAATCGAGGCGTGTCGCGGACGTCTTACCGAGTCGTCGTCGTCGTCATCGTCATCCTCGTCCATAGCGGCGCCCTCATCTTCTTCTTCACCTTCCTCCAAGTCATCTGTTTTGGGCTTTGTATCCTCTACAGGTGCGCTCTCAAGCTTGGGCTCTTCGGGTTGGTAGAGATCATCCTCCTCATCGATATCCATGTTGGCGATTCTGTTGAAAGAAATTGGGTCGTATAAGATGTAAAGTAAACAGAAAACTGTGAATATTAAGAACTGACTCGAATGTGCATGTACAAAGACGTTAAGCTCAAGCTCTCACAGTACATCAGCTATTGGCTATTCGGCGCCGACATTTCTCCGGACAGCTGATTTGACCGTCTGTTGCTTCAGCTGCTTAGCGACGCTCACCGAGACTGACCGAACAGCCAAATTGGTCCAAGCGCCAGCTTCTCTAAAGAGCTTGGAGACTTTTTAATCGTGTCGCGCGACGTCAAAACACGGTCAATCGCAGGAATTTGACTTTAAAGCCACTGTCGCATTCGTTCAAAGTGCTGTAATTTTTTGCCATTAGCATGTCATTGATCCGATCAGCAAGCGGCCCAGTAGGTGGTTTAAGCATCAACACCGGTGCTGCTAACGCCTTGTAAGCTCCACACCCGACTCTAACAAAACAATCAATCATTCATCACCAATAATACCCACTCAACTTTCTGCTTCACTTTGTCTGGCGCGAGCTCTGTTCACCCAGCTCGTCAAAATTTCCTCTTGCTAACCGGCGCATCATCAACAGCGGCAACACCTCCTCTAAACCATCCGCTGCTGGTAGTCTCTTTGGTTCATCTGCCTCTGCTACTCCTACCAACACCACAGCAACAGCGCAAGGCGGAACAGGCAACATGTCTCTCTTTGGCGGCGCACAGAAGACGGGGACGGGTCTTTTTGGACAATCGACGACAGGAAGCACACCTGCGCCCTCAACAGGTGGTGGACTCTTTGGAAATGCTGGCACTACAAACACCCAACAGACGCAGAGCACTGGTGGTGGACTCTTTGGCAACACAGCCGCCAACAACACTCAACAAGGTCAGCAGCCAACTGGCGCGCCAATATCAGGAGCTCACTGGGGAATAGGAAACACTCAACAGTCGACAACGACAGGTACTGGACTGTTCGGCCAATCGACCCAGCAAAATCAAACCCAGCAGCCACAACAAACAGGCACAGGTCTCTTCGGGCAATCCACAGCAACTAATACCCAGAGCAACACAGGAGGCGGTCTTTTCGGTCAGTCTCAAGCAAAACCCGCTACTACGGGTACTAGTCTCTTGTAAGCTTTCTCGAGCTCCTTGCGGTGACAATTGCTAACTTTCTACAGTGGCCAAGCTCAGCCTCAACAGCAACAGCAGAACAACACACTAGGCCAATCCACGAACCAAGTCTCAGCCGTTCAGATCAACTACGATAGCATCCGCCCGCGCAGCCGTTTCGATGATCTCGCTAAGCCCGTACAAGATGAAATTGCGCTGCTAGACAAGGGTATTCAACGAGTTATCAAGATGCGAGACGAGATCGGCGAATTCATGCCTCAACACGAGAAGGATATTGAACAGCTTGGCCTCGACGTTAAGTTCGTCGAGTCAAAGTTCCGCACTGTTCAAGTCGCCCTCAACAACGATATCCAGACCGTCAAAGCCCTCCAGGATCAAACCCGAAAGAATGCCGCCGACGCTCGACTATGCTTCCGAGGTGCCGATAACCTCAAACTCCCTACGCATTACCATCAGACCGGCCTCTTCGCTAGCCAAGCGCCTGCTGCCGATCCCAACGGCGCCGATGCTGCGTCAACACACGCAGATGCTCAGGATCTGATCACCTATTTCAACCGCATCTGCGACGATATCGAAAAGTATAAGACACGTCTTGATGAGTATCGCGGCGATATTGAGAGAGATATGCCTGGAGTTGAGAACGGTCTTTATGAGCAGATTCGAGCCCTGCGCGATCGCAGCGCCGGCAGTGTAGTCGTGCAGGACCAGCTGAACGAAGTGCTCCTGGCGCTGAGGGATACAGGAAGTGCTATTGTTGCCCAGGCTGGACAAATCGCCGACACTCGAGAACGACTGTCGCGTCTCCAGGCTGGTATCGTGGACAGCGGAGTGTACGCAATGGGCATGAATGCTTAGATCATTAGGAGATTAATTGGCAAAGACGGGGCGAGTTAAGGACGTCAGATGGTAATATCAATATGTTGGACATCACAAGAGTCCATTTCTTGTTTAAGAGACAGAGTTCATAGAGACATTATTTGGATGAACCAGGGAAGATATGGTGTTGGCAGCTGTAGCAGGAGAACCCAGTGAGGATAACCTTACGATATGTACGAATACCACTTGAACAAAAACTAACAACACTATTCAGGGTTCGGGGACATAAGAGCAGGAATATTTTCTATCATACCAAGCACAAAACAGTCGAACGTAATATCGTGACCAATGACCGTGCATCAACCTCCTTTACGCCGCAATTAGTATCGTGAAGTTGGTCCAAGATCCAATATTTCATTATCTTGCCTCGCGACCACAAGATCGCGGGCTTGGGTATCAAAGCAATGCAGAGCCGTGATGTATATACAAGTAATCGCTGTTTTCCCACTAACTCCTCTTTTGGTGATCCTTGTGGTTTCTCAACAGACTACGACTAGAAGGTCCCTTCTCCGTCACCATCATCGCCATAGTCATCGCCAAAGTCGTCGCCGTTCTCAAAGTAGTTTTCGGCATCATAATCGCCGGCATCCTCATCATCATACACTTCATCCTGCTCTTCCTCTTCCATACCCTCCTCTTCTTCGAGTTCACCGGCCTCATCGCCTTCCTCCTCCTTAAGTGCCTGAAGACGCTCCAGAAGGTTTTTGCCCTGCATCTCGTCTTCAGCATCACCTGCCATACCAAAAGCTTCCTCTGCGCTTGGTAGTGCGCTGACACTAGAGAGCTCAAGCTTCCTGCGCTTGTAACCGCCGGGCACGTCCACGTTGTTGGTAGATGCAGCGTCGATGGTTTCGTATAATTCGCGAGGGAAAAGCTCGCGGCAAACTGGGCGATTGGACCAATCTGGAAGAGCGCGCTCCTCGCGGGCGAACTTGTGGGAGTAGGTTGGCACAGCAGTGAAAGGGTCTACTGAAGCCTTACTCTTGACACCGAACACAGCATTCTTCTGTGCCTGACCATAGTGTTTCCGAGGCGCTGTCGGATCATTTAGAGCTGTACGCTTAGATGTGTATAGAGGAGAGGCATGGACCTGGTGCCTTAGGAGTAAAAGATGTTGTACGGCGGCTTTTTCGTGTGGGGCGAGTTCTCGGGGGGTTGGGACGAGATACGGCTGTTTGCTGTGTTAGTCACACCTTATGCCATAAGGTCTTGCGCTCAGATACAGAGCATAAGAGACAAGACAAGAACATACGGGAAATAGCTCAGAGGGTCGCGCATCAGGCTCATCACCTGTATCCCATGGCACATTGGGCCTTCCACCTCTTCCGCCGCCGCGTCCACCACGGCCACCACCTCGACCTCCTCGAGACATTGAGATGAGCGCTTTGACTGTAACAGTGGAAATATAACGACCGGATCGAGTATTGATTCACTAGATTGCAGAGGAGATGATCGTTTCAGGTCGATAATAGTTTTAGAGTAAGTGTAACTATTCGCGATCGAGGTTTGACGCAGAATGATTTTTTGCGGGGTGTAGTCTAGTTTAGATTCTGAATGCGCAACGAGAAAAAAGAAGGCCTAGATAGCGGAATTGACTCCGCCATGACGATGCCCCGCTGACCAGGCAGCTCTTAGACTGGAGGGGGACGCTTCAACGACTGACTGACTGCATGAGCCACTGCGAAGGTATTATGGGTATGGACATGACTATTTGTGTAAAAACCAAATTGAAATACGAGACGTCGAAGTGTATTCTGAGTGGGATCATGGTTTCCCTTCTACCTAGTAGTCTGAATCAATTTGTGCACCTTTGCTTGTGAGCTTCAGGCTTCCTTGACTACGTACCCCTCCACACCTTGCAACTTACAACCACCATCACCAACTTTAAACTGCCAAACAATCCATTATCTTCATCTCTTCATAATACTCATAGTCAATTAAAAATGTCTGGGCGAGTCGTGCCTCAGCAAGGCGATAATGCCCCCGTCAGTGGCCTCGCAGAATTGCATGCCCATCTCGCAGAGCTTCATCAGCCCGGAAACGAACAAGCACCATTGAACCACAAGCTCTTTGATGATGTCGAGCTTCAACTCACACGCAAGTCTCACTCGCTCTTTATATATCCAGGACAGGCACTGATTTTGTACAGCTTCCAATATCCCTGTCATCCAGCCGACATTGCTCCCTCCTTTGATGTCTCTTCTCAAAACCACAACCCAGGATCCGACAGTTGTCTTCTCCCTTACCACCAAGCTTCTGTCCCCTCTTTCATTCACGCAATGTCTCTCACTTGGCGGTGCTGAATCTCTTATTGAGGCTCTCAAATCGCCTCTTGCTGGTGCGAACCTGCTCGCTCTCAACATTATTCAAAAAGCCGCCAGTAATGCCAGGGAGGTCGACGCTCTGGCCGCTCTGCCTGAGGTAGTCGAGGAGTTACTTCGCACATGGCTGAGTTCCCCAGATGCAGACGTCGGAGGACGATCTACGAGAGTCTTGGGCAGTCTTCTCGAGACGGATTGTGATATCATGCCTGAGATCCAGCCAACTATGACGAACGGTGTCAACGGCGTCAGTTCCTTGGAAACAGAGCTAGTGAAACGACATATTCCTGGTCACGCCAGTCTTTGGCGCTTGGTCATCTGGGACCGCCATTACCTCGAGATCATCATCTCTCTTTGTCGTCCCGCAATCATCAACCGACAAGCAACCTTTGCGCAAGACCGTCTGTTGAGAATCATCCCTCGTCTTACCGCCCTTCATCCTCGTGCTATGGCCATATCCCCCTTTGCGGATCTGTTCCCTTTGCCTGAATATGCAGACGAGTCCATCGGTCACGGGCTACTGCAGTGGACAGCGCTGAGCATGGTCGATACGAGTGATATCCTGATGCATCAAACTCTCATTGTTTTCTTTGAGTCGTTTGTGAGCATTATGCGGATTGCAGGAGACTCGGCCGATAAAGATGCCATTGTGCGCAACGTGGTAAAGACAGCTATTTCGCAGGATCAGGAGCTGAAGCAGGCTTTGAAGACACTTCCAGATCGGACGGTACAGGAGGAAGCAGAGCCTCTGGCTAAGTACATCGGCCGAATACTGGACTAAGACCTCTGAGATTAGAGTGCAAAAAATAATAAATTTGGAAATCTAGTCTAGAGTGGCATGAACTGGCTCACGAATTTTGTTTCCTACGTCCTGAGCAGTCAAGTTTTCTGGCGTCCCAGGACCTGCGAGAGCCTTCGATCCAAAGTGCAACTGTTCGTGCTGTAAAGTTTCCAGATCACGAGTGCCAAAGCGTGGATCTTACATGGTTAAGCATTGAGCACAGTAACAAGGACAACTATTCATGAGACATAAACTTGTATACATTGACACATCCCGATTCGACCCATAATACATGTCCCCAGGCCGGCCTATCGATTTATCGGTTAACCTGGGGTATCTAGAACAACGTCATGAAAACCAACATTCTCTATGATTCCATCCAACGCCCTGCTTCGCTTCGCCGTCAACAACCGTGGGGGAAGCCCATCCTATAGCATTCTCCTCGCGTCTGCCTCTCGATCGCCCATTGGTTCTGTCGTCATTCGACTAGTCACGCTGTCTTGGCGTTGTCTTGCGTGTGTCATTCCTTCGATGCCAAGTGCAACCTCACCAACTCGTCGCAACACTACCAAGAGCGAGGCACGCAAGTCTGCTGTGAGGTCCTTGGTAAGTAGCTCAACAGCAAGGGGATAGAAGTCGGGAATGTGTTTCTTGAAAGCATCCTCTGGGAAAGTAGCGTAACCTTCTAGAACATCGACGACAACAGGGCGCCATGCAATGATATTTCGGTGTTGACTTTCTTCCTCTAGAGTGGTGTAACCGTGCACGATATCCTTACACAGAGGCACCAGCGCAGCCTCGACGTCAGGTCGGCTCTCCAATCGCTCGGGCGCGTCATCGGCAAACATGCGGAAAAGAATCGAGATGTAAGTCGCAGCTGAACCACTCTCCTGCTTCAGGAGGTTGGGCGGCTGCTTCATGAAACCTTCGCGCCACAATCTCATGCGCAATTCCTTGTCCTCATTAAAGCGACGAGCGAACTGGAAGGACCGCTTGAGCAATCCCATCAGGCGCAAGAGCTCCTGAGAGGGAATGTGTGCATAGACAGTGTCATTGCTGAAGAGTTCATTGACCGTCTCAATCATCAATAACTGCAAGACGCAGCGAGAAATTATTCGGTTGAAGAATCGTCGTCGAGCTGCTGTCACCACGACGGGCTGCTGCTGAAGATTTGATGATGGTTTAAACTCTTCGAGCGGAACATGAGGGCCGTCTGCCGTTGGCGTTTGAAGGTCGTCCTCACCAGATGGAGGAGGAATAGAGTGATCATCCTCTTCTTCTCTGTCGTTGATCTTGAGGGACTTTTCGTCGACGGCCGTAGCCTCCGTTGAACCTGCGGAGAATTCAAGACCATTCGGAGGAGGTGATATTGAGGCAGTGTTGTTGATTGCGGTTGCTGTAAAAAGCTGGTATGCTGTAGTTCGCTCAAACAATTCACAGAAAGCGCCAACAAGCTTGTTCCAATGCTCCGGCTTGAACTTGGTGACATTCTTGAGGATTAGTTGTTGCAAACAGTTACTGCCGATTCGGGAGATGGTATCATTCTCCTGGCAGATGCAGAGCGCCAAAAGCTCCAAGAACCTATCCAGCATATACTCTAAGGCGTCGAAATAGTGCGTGAACAGCGTGATCATGTTTCGCAGCGCTTGAATCATGGTGGTCGATAGCCAGACTGACAGCTCCTCGTGGTTGAGAACATTGGACATCTCTGGCCGAGACCTCAACACCATAAAGATGGGGTAGAGTTGTTGACGCCATAGAATGTCCCAAAACTCGGATGGGAAGGTACCGCCATATCGTAACAGGGTTTCGAAGAAATACTCGAGGGCATTTGATCGCACTTCCAGGTCTTCGCCAGTCATGAGGACGTCGTGAAAGGCGAAAAGGACTGGGAACCAGTAGCCCTCCTCGACCGATGTGTTTGACCGCGATCGCTTTTCAGAAGTCTGGGTTGCGCCATCTGGAGGTGGAATGTTGTTGTATTTTTGCGACAACGGACACTCAGGCGTCTTGAGCATAGTAGGGATTAAAGACTTTAGTAGCTCCAAAGCTGCCA
Source organism: Fusarium aywerte (assembly GCA_013186375.1). Lineage (NCBI taxonomy): Eukaryota > Fungi > Ascomycota > Sordariomycetes > Hypocreales > Nectriaceae > Fusarium > Fusarium aywerte. The sequence goes on along the minus strand of JABCQV010000139.1, from coordinate 209,992 downwards.
GACTCTTCTTCTGGAACTTGAGATTCTTGGAGAACTCTGTCAAGCATACAATCAGATCAGTGAATGCACCCTGGGAAATTACCACTCCGAATTTGGTTTTGTACACCTGGTTGACGTTTTCGTAGGCAAGGTTGACAATGCTTTCGTGAGGTTCTCGGGCAGCCACCGTGAAAACACCAAACATGGTTCTCCAGCCAGATCGGATGTTATCACCACGGGCCTGGATCATTTGTATCAGACACCTGAGAACCATGTCTTTGACCGTAACGTTATGTGTGTTCGCGAGCACGTGCTCAAAAGGCTTCAGGAAGTCCTTCTGGAACTTGAAACCGGCCAACTCCTCGATTTCCATGAATCGCATCGACAGTTGGCGCAGCGAATCAAGCGCGAAGAATACAATGTTCATGTTGTTGTGGCATCCAACTCGATTGAAGTGCTCGCCAAAGACCTCCCAGATGTTGCTCCACTCAAACCTGACACGGTTCATGTTGTAGTAGCTGATCTCAACAATCTTCTGCAAGCTGTAGGTACGAGGCATATCGTTAGAGCCAGACACCTTAATTTCATCCCAGCTGACTTCTGTCAAAGCCCTAGCAAAGTAAACCATAGATTCACCAGTAAGATTTGCTGTATTGGTGAAAATGCGGTCGACACTGCGAATTACATCATCAGATCGACTTTCAAGTGCAATCTCAGTAGAGAAGCCCTTTGATGCAGTTCCTGATCTAGTCCGTGTCGCCTTCTTGGAATTTGACGAGCGAGAGTCTGAGGTCTCTGATCTTTGTGGAGGCAGGAAACGAGCTTTCGATACATCAGGCACAGCACTCTCGTCCACGCCACCTGAAATGAGCTGCAGTCGGTCAAGTTGACTAATGCACATCAATATGTCTTTCCACGACTCGCGTAGGACATTACCCTCGGTCTGTCCTAGCTCAAGCACAACCTTGAGGGCCTCGATGTTCTTGGCCAGCATTTCTTGAGGATTGTTCAAGTTGGTGGTGTTCTTTAGGGCTGACATAAATGCCTCCCTAGGAGTAGACATGTCAAACAAACAAGCGATTTGTGTGGCCAACTTCATGCCCTCAAGACAAAGCTTGTTGACTTCGAGGTTGTGCGACTTTTGTATCTGGCTTGAAAGCGTGGAAAAGATCGACATCCAAGTAACGCTAAACATAGGACTGACATGTTTGAAGGAGGTCGCAAGAATGTACTTTGTGCCAACTTTACGGCGTTGGCTCTTGAACAGGTCTTTGAATAATTGTTCGGAGCGCAGAGCGATCTCTTCGGACTGTTGCATATAGGCCTCGCGCTGCAAGTCGCGGCCAACATTAGAAAGAGCCTGCCCGAGGCCAGCAGCGATGCCAGTCGACTGAGCAGGCGCACTGCCAGCTGCCGCTGCCGCGTCTCGTTCACTCTTGAGGACAATCTCATTAGCAGCGATCTCATCATAAATGCCGAGGAGGTATTCATCGGGCAAATTGGCGTTATCATTAATACCGCGGTTGTTCTTGATAAACTCTTCTTTGCTCATACGCTTTGCGATCTTGACGCTGTGCAAATCAGTGTTAAGCAGAATGACAGAATAGGCCAAGACGTATGCAGTGTCAGCATTGGCGAATGCGTTGGGGTTTCCAAGAACATAACGCTCAGCAAACTTGAGCATGAATCGATCGATTTTTTGAGCTTCACCAGGAAGACGGAAGGATTGAAGGAATTGGCGCAACGAGTCGACAAATCTCCTCTTGGCAAATTCCATGGTATCGACAAACGCGTGCATGATGTCGATGTTCTTTTGATCTCCTTCACCCAAATACTCTCCAATTTGAGCCTTGTCAAGCTTGTCCTCCTTCAGCAAGAACTCGGCGATGTCTTTGGGGCTGTCACTTGGAATAAAGCCATCACGTAGGAGCATCTGGATACCCTTCTTCGGTTTAAAGTTGAATTGGTTAATTCCCTTCATCAAGGCCGTCTTCCTCATTTTCTCTTTTTCCAGCTGATCCGGATCGTCTTCCAGGATAGGAGTTGATGGAGGTAAAGGAGTTTCCACGCGAGAGACGCTGTCGTTGATACTAGGGTCGATCGATGGTCGGATATCCAGAGAGCCCTTAATGTCCTGGTTATCAGAGCGCGCGGGCTCGGCATCACCTCGAATTGGTGCCGACCAATTCACCATGGATCGTAATGTCTCGACCAAAGCTTCGATAGACAAGCGTTTAATTGCATACTCCTTGGGGTAGTCGGGCTCGGCGTCTTGATGAGGAGCAATATGGGCTACCGTCAAAGGAGGCGGAAGGGTTGCCTTAAGTTGCCATTCGTTTGCAGGAGTGGTCTTAGACCGCATTTCTTCGTACACTTGCTCGTTAATTGTGGTAATAGTGAGCGGAGTCGTCGAGAATTTGGACAAGTCCTCAATGATTGTTTGGTAGATATTATCGACAGTCTGATCGCAATCGTAATTAAGGTAGATCTCAACCAGTGCCTTAGGGTCGGCGCATAACCGGTTGAGAATTGTAACAAACTGAACTTTTTGTGACAGTGGCGCCGTTCTTCGCGCAAGGAGGGCCAAGTAAATTTCGTTCAAGAATACCTCGATTTCTTTCTGTCGAGGATGTTAATAAAATACGGCTTGCGCTCCAGAAGTGGACTTACCTTGAAATCAGCGCGCAGGTACTTGACCATCAACCAAAAGATCTCGCTGCTCACATTGAATATCCGATCAACGGAGCTAGCACCATTACGAGTAATACTTAGACAAAGATAAAACTTGATAGCCTGCAGGAAACTCGTAGGCTCGCCGCTTTTTGAATTCTTAATCGTACAGAAGGGAGAAGTGAAAACGGCGATGTTGTTGTTTAATAGGGTGTGAATAAGGTGAAGAGAAATCAGCTTGGAGCGCATTGGCTGACCGCGGACATCGTAAAGCTGATCAGATGGTAGAACCTTGGTTGAAAGGTTGCAGAAGGATCGGAAGACGAGGTAAGCATCCCGGATGTAAACTTCATCCTCAGCGTCCAGCACATCGCCATCCTCTGCAGGGACATGATCCTGACCCGCCTGATCAGAGACTGGGGTGTCGGTTTCCTTTCGTGCAGGCTTAAGCCGTGTTACCATGGTAGGTCCATCACCCAAGTTCGAGTCGTCAAAACTCTTGCGATGCTCGAGATCTTTCAGTGTTAGCTTGGCACCGCTCTCGGCAGGTTCGGTCGAGGAATTTGCGGACTCAGCGGCTTCGGCTGGTGACTCGTCGCGGTCGGCATTGTCGTTGGCACCATTGGTCGATTCGGCCTGGTCAAAGGTGACGTTGCTGGAGCCATTCTTCAGATGTTCCAGATTGAGGCGGGCCTCCTTCATATGCAGTCTTGTCTTGACACGCTCAAAGACAGTACCAACCATCTGGGTCAAAGTACCCTGGGCAACCTGCTGGTTGGCTGTGCTTCGCGACAGCAAAAACACATTGTATACTTGTCGCACGGCCTTGAGGAGACCAGCGCCATGGACGACGATCTTGTCATTGAGAACGGCTGCAAGTAAAGATTTGACGATTTGGAGCTGGATCTCAACAGCAGTCGTTTCGCCTTGGAAGCAGTTGCAGATAGTGTCGATGGCTCGCTCGATCAGGGGGGGAACGGGCTCGGCACCCTCTTCGGTCCCTTCGGAAGGGTTACTTGGTACGGAGAAGTATGAGTAGGAAATGAGCTTTCCAATGCAATCGAGAGCGGTCGTAGTGAGCTGTACATTTGTAGAGCGTGAAGCTAGTTGCAGGGGAGCGAAAACGATCTCGGGGTCGGGAAGCTGGTCCTGTTCTTTGATGGCGTCGAGTGCCTTGGTGGTGGTCTCCTCTAGCTGCTTGTTGCGCTGAGCATCCTTGGACGAGGCAATGGCCTCAAGAGAGGACACTACAAATTTGAGGGAGCTCATGGGGGAGCACTGAAGAGGCCAGTGGCCATTCGGTGGGGGGAATAGGTAGTCGAGAAGATCGAGGTCGAAGGATGGAGGTTGTGAGGTTTACGTCGTTCCCAAGGCAATTAAAGAAAGGAGACGTGGATGCGGCGGACGAGGGAGCTAGAGCTCACCTATGCGCCGTAAGTTTAAAAGTCTTGGTACTGCACGTAGCCTGGGCTATGAACCTAGAAAGTAAACTCACAGCCAAACTTTATATCCTAGCTGGTCAGTAGCCAGCAAAAAAAAAAAAGAACGAGAGAAGAAAAACAGCCTGTGCCTTGGTGATGTTGCCGTCAGCTTTCAAAAGCTACATGTATACGCTGTAGATACCAGTCTAGCTACATTACCAGGGATACGAAGTCGAAGTGGACAGCGTTACCAGTGGAGGCCCCAGTTTCCAAAATGAGCTCTGACTGCGGGAGCCTTAGCCCCCAGATGGCCTCGTAAGCTGCCAATTAGCGGCTGAGAAGGCCATAGTGTCATCCATCACATTTCAGGGAGTAATATAAGGTTCCTACACAAGGAGGCTCAAGACGTGCCTACCCTTTACTTGAAGATTTGGGTTAGTTATGAAATATTAATATCAGTAACTCTAGGTAACTAAACGTTAAATATTTTAGGATTAACAGTGGGTGGCATAAGAAGGTTTATCTGGTTTTGAAATTTTATTTATAAATTTTTATTAAAGTCGTTATTCATCATTAGCTCCTTCTGCATCAGCAACGTCTCTTTCTTGCATTCCATCCCTTGGCTTTGCAGCCTTTGCTAGGAGGTTCCTCGTAACTTCTAGCCGCCAGATTTGAGGCCCCAGTTCTTCGTCGTTGTTACGGTTCGCCTCAACCCAAGTCCGTATTTGTCCTCGGACTTCTTTATTACTTGTTACAGTTGTCAATCCCGCTGCCCAACCGTACATAAAAATGGACAGTTTGGAGCTTTTGAAGCCACTACTCAACGCCACATCTTGGGCGACCTGAGGAAGTCTACCCTTACTTATAGCAGGTGTGATAGCGTCCACGTCCCATGGTTCATCAACGACAGTTATAGGAATCTGAATATTCGAGGGCAGTGGATGAATAGTGAGTTCCTGGAAACGATTGCGCATACTGTCTAAGGACAGCTCTTGTGTACCAGTACCAGCCCAGGGAATCAATAGCCTTCCACGTTCGCGCTCAGACTCAGTACCAACGGTTCTTAATACATCGTGAAAATGCTCTGCCGCCTCCCGTGTGCACACGAGTTCGCGACCTGCCAAGACTGGATATAACACACAAGCCATGAGTCCTCCTGCATGGGCATTTTCTTCGTCTATTTGCGCGCGTGTCGTCCGAGACTGCCAAGGTTGAGGTTCGAGGTCTAGATGTGTCAAATCTGAGATGAGGTCGATGAGGATGGTGTGATCGAGATTAATCGTAGATGTAAGTGATGCAAGTTCATCGCCAATGAGGTTTGCAATGGCTATGTCGAGTGGTGGACTGGGCGCGGTAACAAAGTCGCTATCTTGGTGTTCGATTATGACTTCGACAAGGGGATCCATGTGTTTTAATTGATCGAGGAGAATGTCCAGTTCCTCTTCTTCTCGACTGAGACTAGCGAGAACGAGACGTATTCGAGGGAACCGATATTCGTGACGGTTCATTCTGGCAGCTGTGACTAGCCTTTGTACATATTTTGCCAATGGCGTATCATCCCATTCTTCTCGATCGACTTCATCACCAAGTTCATGTTCACCCCATCCCCAGCCACAATCGTTCATCTGACGAGCAAGCCGATCGCGAGAGATGGCCTTGACAGTGATCCATTCTCGCCCCCCTTCGACTACGTCGACTTCAACACGTCCTTGCTCCTTCAAGAGACGGTGCATGTTGTGTTTCTCTTTCCCTGAGACCTGACGTTTCTCGATTTCCTGCTTTCGCGCATCTTTTGTCGAACCTTGAAAGGATTGGTTGATGGCGACAAAGCCACTACTTTTCTTGAGTCGATTCCATTGGGCGATACTGTGAGTTGTGAATGTAACACTAGCATCAAGCTTTCGCTCACGAACTGTAAGCTGCTGGGCGTCAAAATCGGTTTTTGATGATGAACATTCCTCAATGAGCTTGCATAATGTGCAATTCTCCCGCTGTAAAGCCTTTAGGAAAGTTGGCAGTCCAGATGATGACGCAGGCCTGGATGCTTCTAGACTCTGGATGAATCGCTTAATCTCATGAATGTTGGTGACAAGAAGTGTCGAGTGTCTCTTTGCCGAATCAAGAATTTTAGATCGACGCAGAGCCGTTTCTGTGCCGTCCAACATGATGACTGGCAAGCCCTGGACAGCAGAAGAAACGAAATTAGCGAGTCAGTTTATTGCTTTCCAGTTCAAGTCTTGGGCAGTTTGTTTTTACACCCTAGGTAAAGCTGAGAGGGAGTTTTCAAATATTGTAGAAACATATTGCCATCAGGCAGGTTTTCTGATGCCCCATAGAGGCAGGCACGTCTTAAACCCTTGTGGCTAGTGAAGTTTGTGGCTGGTAACATCTTCAGAAGGTAGGTACGAATGATAGGAAAGGAACATGACTTCTCCATGACAGAGGATGAAGTCGAAGTCTCAAGACGATATTTCTGTGTTGCTTTACACATATCTTTCAATCGACGATACTAGGGCATCAACTCCAACGGCCGTTGTCTACACAAATAAACGCTATCTCTACCAGCACAGAGTCGAAGTCTCAAGATCCCAGTCAATGGACTTAGTGCTCGGAGTTCCGCAATTGCCGGACCAACTCTGCACCGAATGCTTATTTCCATCGTACGCAGCAGAAAGGAGGAAAAAAGGACTCTAACAATAATTCATAGTAAGCACTACCAGATGGTTTTATAGAAGGATTCGGATCTTGTGTATACTTGCCCCTATAGGCTTAGCTTACATCCTATCACTGACAAAACTCGGTCTTTTATCTCGGTCTTTTGCATCCCCGCCGTGTTGTTTAACATCCTTATGTCCTTGAGACTCACCAAGATGCATACAACTTCCTTTCTCTCGTACTATGAGAGAGCGTAATTTGAGCGCTGCTGTTTGAATTCACCGTGTCTCGCTGATTTTGACCCGAGTTAATTGTGTTTTCTCGGTCTTCAAGCATGCCTCAATACTCGCCTCCAATCACAATGTCGACTCCAAGCTTCTTCTTTAATGATCCGCTTGATGTAAGTCAAGAGACCATTCTAGAAGCAACAGCTTCGGCAGACGATTCTTTTACTTTCCCGGTTGAAACCACGGCTGCCGGTGGTGGAGCCACCGAGTCTTCGGCCGCCAAGACGGACAAGAAGCGGCGCCGGCCGGCCCTCTCGTGTGAGCAATGCCGGCGCCGTAAAATCCGGTGCGACCGCAGCCTACCTTGTGTAAATTGCGTCAAATCCAAGATTTCGCCCTGTACCTACGCTCCTACACATGTACCAGCCTCGCGAAGTAAGAAAGGTGCAAGTCGTACTGCCGGTGCAGACTCATCTTCACATGTGCCTGGGAGATCAGCCCATGCTGACGATTCTAACCGAACACAACCTCCGTCAGATCCATCCGGAAGACGTCAATCTTCCAGTGTTCCAAGCTCGACAGTAGGGTCGAATTCAGAAAGCTCGACAGTCGATGCGTTGGCTGCAAGGGTCAAGGAGCTCGAGCAGAAGCTTGCCGAGACCTGTCACATCACACAGCCCGGAGAAGATAGACTGATTCAGCCTGATGGCCAGGAGGAGGAGCCAGCCCCAATGAAGGGGACTGTCTCCAAGACAAGATTCTTTGGTCAGAGCCACTGGATGAATGGTGTTGATATGGTATGTCGCCCCATCTCCGTATTAAAGTTGTCCTCTAACATGAACATCTAGTTTCCTAGTGTCCTTGATGCGCTCAAGGTGGCGAATCCACGAAACAAAGAGCCTCATCTGGTCTTTTCCAAGTGCAAAACATTAGCTCGTATCATCAAAGCACATCGCCTCAAACCTGTATCGACAGATAACATGGGACGAACTATTCCCGAGCGTGATCTTGCAGATCAACTCGTCAATGCCTATTTTGACACCTTTGAAGGCGTCCTTCGCATTCTTCACGGTCCTACATTCCGATCAGAGTATGAACGCTACTGGCAGAATCCTGAAGCTGCTAGCGACGTGTTTATAATGCAGCTGCAACTCTGCATGGCTCTTGGGGCAACAGTCCACGATGATGTCTTCAGCTTGCGATCTACTTCTATGCAGTGGGTGCACGAGGTTCAGATTTGGCTCATGATGCCTCCGGAAAAGAGCCGGATGACGATCGCTGGTATTCAGATTATGTGCATGCTGAGTATCGCCAAAGCGTGCTGTGCAATCGGCCAGGACCTTACTTGGATCTCCACAGGAGCCCTGGTTAGACAAGCCATGTACATGGGGCTGCACCGGGATCCAAAACATCTTGGTAACATGTCTGTCTACCGCTCTGAGATCCGCCGACGTCTGTGGGCAACTATCCTCGAACTCAACCTGCAGTCTTCTTACGACGCTGGAGGCCCGCCCCTACTCTCACCAAAGCATTACGATACACGAGCCCCAGCCAACCTCAATGATGACCAACTCTCCGATGAACCGGATGACGACAGACAACCGACTGACCCAAACGCTTTAACTGATATGTCAGTCCAGCTTGCGCTTCAGAAGTCCCACACTCTTCGCTTGTTAATTATCAAGCACGTCAACGAGTTCCGATCCAAAGAGTCCTACTCCGAAACACTACGTCTGAACTCGGAACTCACAAAAGCTTGCCGTACTTTGACAGAGACTCTTGCTGCTCTATCACAAGTCCAGAGACACCAGCCACGTACCATCTTCACCCAATTTCACAGCGCTCTAGTCCAAATGTTCGCATATCGCTGCTTCCTATCTCTTCATCAACCTATGGTTGCCCGCTCAAATGATGACCCAACCTATTACTATTCTCGCAAAGTATCTCTCGACTCCTCGCTCAAGCTCGCGCAGATATGCGGCCTTTCTACACCCCGATATGGGACTTATCCTACTGGCGGTTCAACTGACCCTGCGACAAGTCTGAACCGTCTCATCACAAACGGCTCAGGACTTTTCCGCGTGATACCCACTCAGACGCTGTTCTCCATTGCACTTGAGTTTATCAAGAAATCAGAGGAACAGCGGCAGAGTCTTGGTGGGCTTCCGGCCATGGGTTACGGGGAACTTCGCTCAGTTCTCAACGCTGCTCAAGTATGGTATGAGCGACGAATACTAGCAGGAGAAACGAACGTCAAAGGATATTGCTTTACCGGTGCTGCTATAGCGCTTGCTGACGCTCTGGAATTGGGATTGTCCAAGGACGATACCGACCAGACTGTCGTCGATGTTGGAACACGTGTAAGTAACAAGAGTTATGAAATACTGAAACAGGTTGCTGAACGTGAGGGCATACCTGTTGCTGGACCTGAAGATGAAGAGGCGCTACAAATCGATGTGCCGCTGCTTGACACGGATGCCATGCAGGGCATCATGGAGATGCCATTAGACTGGATGGTAATGGGCGATTTGGGTTTGGATGGAATGGGATCATTCAATTGGGCTAGAGGCAGCGAGAGCATGCCTCAGCAGTTTGATTCAGTTGACCCATCAGTTGTATCACAATTTTAAGGTCGCTATCATGGGTAATGATGATAAACGGACGGCAAAAGACTAATCCCACCTCATATAATAATGCACAAATATCCAATGGCTATCTTGACTGTAGCATTTGTTATTGTACTTCTGGTATCAGGAGAATGTACCAGTTCACTGCGAAATCTATGTCAACTAGAAAATAATGATAATGCACAGATATCAATCATAAGAGACACAATGAGTAAGATCAAGGGAACACGGAGAGGAGCGAATATATAATGAGGGATATGCAATAGATTCTTTGTCCAAAACACCCCCCCAAGTTCGAAAGGATATAACATTATTAATCAATGGTCATTGTACATGGGCTTTTCCGCCTCGTAAATCTTCCGCACTTGTCGCGACGTGACCAAGCGATGGGAGCTCTATGGATATCTTCATAGTTCCTTGTCGCCTTGGCTCACAGATTTCCACCTAGGATCATTCTCGTAGGCATTTCCACGAAATCCCAAGTAAACTCCTTGCCGCATCTCTCCTGTTCGTCAGAGATCATCCCCACCTATTCTATAAAAAGTCATTTCCTCGCTCGACTGGCCTTTGTTTTCTCCGCACACACTTTCTGAATTCAGAGGTAAATAGATGTTCTGCCCCTGACTTACAGAAGGAGCTCAAGAGGGTTCTCGATAACCTTCTTGACCTCCTTGAGCCACTCAGCACCGACGGCACCATCAACGACCTTGTGGTCGAAGCTGGCAGTGAGGGTGATCTGGTCGTCAAACTCAACACCGGCCTCGTTGTCGGAGGGGATGGCAACCTTCTTGGTGGTACCAACGGCGAGGATGGCAGCCTGGGGAGGGTTGATGACAGCGGTGAAGTGGTCAACAGCGGGGTTCATACCCATGTTGGAGATAGAGATGGTACCGCCCTGGTACTCCTCGGGCTTGAGCTTGCCATCACGAGCCTTCTTGGCAAGGGACTTGACCTGAGAGGAGATGGCCTCAAGACCACGGCCCTCGACACCAGTGACGATAGGAGTGATAAGACCAGTAGGGGTGGAAACGGCAACGGAAACGTCAACGTTGTTGAATTGGCGGATGTTACCGTCGCGCCAGCTGGAGTTGACCTGGGGAACCTTTCGGCTGGCAACGGCGATGGCCTTGATCAGGAAATCGTTGACGGAAAGCTTGTACTTGCCGTCGGCAGAGGCGTTGAGAGCCTGGCGAAGCTTAAGAAGCTTGCTGACGGAGAGAGAGCTGGTGACGAAGAAGTGAGGGTTGGTCTGGGTGGACTCAACCAGGCGGTTGGCAATGGTCTTGCGCATGCCGCTGATGGGGATGTCCTCGTAGGTAGCACCGGGGGCGCTGGTGGCGGCGGGGCTGCTCATGGCCTTCTTGACATCCTCCTCAGTGATCTGTCCGTTCTTGCCGGTACCCTTAAGGCCATCGATGTTGACACCCTTCTCACGGGCAAGACGCTTGGCGGGAGCGGCGATGTTGGGCTCACGGTCGAGAGCAGTCTGGAGACGGCCTTGAGACTCGTACTGCTGGGGCTCAGGGGAAGGCTCGGGGGCGGAAGCAGACTCAGACTTGGACTCGGACTTCTCCTCCTTCTTGGGGGCAGCGGACTTAGCGGCATCACCACCAGCGTCCTCAACGGAGAACTTCTCGAAAGCAGCGACATCGGTACCCTCCTCAACGAGAACGGCAATGGGCTGTGAAAAACCAGAGTTAGTAACATTGAACATCAAAATTCAACAATATCGGTCGTAGGAGCAAGATACACCCAGACCCGAGAGGTGGCCTGAGTGGATTCAAAAAAGTGAATGACTTACGCTGCCAACAGGAATATCCTTCTCGCCAGCGTCCTTCAGGATCTTGGCGATAACACCCTCCTCCTGGAACTCAAAGTCCATCTGGGCCTTGTCGGTCTCGATCTCGACCAGGACATCACCAGGGGCGATGGTATCACCGGGCTTCTTCTGCCAGGCGCCAATGTTGCCAGCCTGCATGGTGGGAGACAGAGCAGGCATCTTGATGACCTGGTGCTCAGGGAATGAGGCATAGTGTCGCACAACGTGGGCAGCGAAGCCGGTTCGCAGAGCGCTGTGGGTAGGGGCGAGGACGCGCCTTCGGAGAGCGGCGCTGAGCATTGTGGAAGATATGAAGATCCTTCTGATTGATAGATATGTTAGTCGGTGTTGAACATGGGGGCAGCGCGAATATGAATTGAGCCACTTTTGGGGTATTGGGGGGCATTGGAAAAAAGTACTCACCGGCCGGATTGGCAATTGAAAGACGAGATATTCAGATGCGTGACGTGAGGTCACGAACAGGAAATCGAGAGCGGAGGGAAGAAGTCAAGGACGGAGAGTGATGCAGCTCTGTCGTGAGAAGGAGAGAGGGAGAGAAAGAGTCGGGATCGGAGGAAATTCTTGGGGTTGGACAGACGTGGAGTTTTTTGCATGTTGAGCTCCGACGACTGAGGTACTTTGAAGCTTTGGCGTGGACTAAGCCCTTTTGGGACTCAAAATGACTGCAGGGGCCTTGGGAAGAACCCAGCATTGGTGGTGCTGAGAGGCAGAAGCGACCGTTGAGTGGACAACATTTTGGCGACTTCAGGGCAGTTGCGCTGGTATTTTCGGGTCATTTAGGGGACTGCAGGCGCTGTAAGGCGAAGATGACCCGCCAAAGAACCGGGAGCTTAGGAGAGAAAAAAAAAAGAAAAAAAAAAAGAAAAGAAGGGACGTGGATGCCATCATGGTACCTCGACTTCGGGGGATCATTACGCGACATGAGCGAACTCCGGGTGAATAGAAATAACGAACAGTTCATGTATAAGTCATTGATATCTGTCTACTGCAATTGAGGTTCATATCACCATTTTTCTTTCAACTCTACCGTCTCAATGCCTCAAGCCTGAGGGATAAGCATCATTCTTTTGAACTTGCTGACATTTGTGTTGAGAGAATTATCGAGTCCCTGAAGTACCTCCCTCCTCCATCTTATCTCCATTGCTGCCTCCGTTGCTAAATTTCTTCTGGACAAATTATTTTGGCTTCGGGATAGATCGGCCCGGATGGTGGGGTCTTTAATTGGTCAAATTTGACTAACCAAAATGCCTATTTGAGTACCAACGGGAATAACCATGATAGAGATAGAGAGGGTCTTGGGTGCCGTTAATTTTCAACTCATGGAAAGAAATGCTGTGAAAGCAGGATATCTAGAATTATTTATCATTACATACATCTAATTTACCAAAGAAACTTTGTACTTTTCCGTTCTCCTTATATCATTAAAATTCAATATCAACTTCCTCCTGCCCACCACACTTTGACCAGCTCCTTCGGTCCACTCAATGCCGATGAGATTGATCTTTTGTGCTTTGGTCCTTTGTTCGCCTCGGAACTCTTTGTGCTTTTTGAGCTCTTGGAACTCTTGGACTTGGAATTATTAGTATGTCCTTTAGTGAGCAGCACGGATTCCCGCTGGGTACCGTCAGCTGCAAACATTGCTGTCCCCTGACGAACCATTCCGACTTTCTCCTTGGCTGGCTTTGGCGGTGGTTTGGGAGGAGGGACTGGTCTCATTTCCACTTCCTCTGGTATTGAGTCTTTGGGGACAAATGCGCGGATACCAAAGTTGCCTTCTTCTTTCTTTGCTCGTCCATCTCTTCCTCTTGTTCGTCCTTTACGATCCCATCCCATTCCAAATCGTTTTGGCGCGTCTCCTTCTTTAAAAATAGCTTCAAGCTCAGTATCTGGCTGCCATTGCGCGGCACGGGGTAGTGAATTCAAAAGGTTGCCATCGACAAGAAGGGCTGTGACAGAGGCGATGGTCGTTGGCGTGCGTGGAAGTCGGATTCGTCGCCAATAAAGCCACGAGGTAAGGTGAAGGAGCATCAATGCACCCACAAGACACTGAAGAATTCTCGTGGCGATCTCATCTTGATGTAGTCTAACCTTTTCTGCCATTCTACTGCCACTGATAATTGGGACTGCTTGAGACACTGATTCATCAGGATCAATGCCACTGACAATGGTGGTGCCATTGGCTGTTGGAAATGTTCCCTCCGAGGATAGGTGACGTCGACTCTTGAAGTTCAAAGACTGGGCCCTTATGATGCCATGTTGGGACAAGATAGCTGCCTGGGTCTTGTTTGTGGCATCGGCAGATGAGCTGCTGAATGTCGAATCAGGGACAGCAAACTGAGAGGAGTTTAGCATCGCAAAGAAAGGGTCGAGTAGACCATTTGAGGATACGTTGACAAGTGATTCGTAGTCGAGTTCTGGTATGGCGACACTTGTGTCCTGGACAGTGTGCTCGACAGGAACAGGAGGATGATCTGGGTAAAGGTGAAGTTTAGAACCGTGGAAGACAGCATCGACATCCACTGCTTCGATCGTCTCGTTGCAGGCAAGGGCATTAATACTGCCCACCGACATATCACTGCTTCCCAGGTTATCCAGCTCGCCCCATATGTAGATCCAGTCGGAACACTGAGACGACGATCTTGTTTTCCCCTGCCCGACGCCAAAGACTGTACTTCCACTTGAGCTCTCGATGCTTTCAGTAGAAGAAGAGCCCCTCGTCGTCCCAATGATAGCATTGTTACTGTCACGTCGCCCATCTCCACCGCAAGTCTCGCCTTCTAGGTCGACACGCAGGGGGTTGACAGTTCCACCATCGGGCCCGACTTCAAGGGTGATGTTGGTGGATATCTCATCAGATCCATACAGTCGGCATGACATGTTGGGTCGAAGTGCTGTCAATCGTGCACTAACCGTTAGATCATCGCTGTTGACCTTCTCGATCAGAGATATGGTCGGTAGGTTGAGATCGGCGTAGGTGAACGGGGGATAAGGGGCATCGCCAGCGAGTATTAACGATGCTGTGATGGTGTCGTTGGTGCAGTCGGTACATATGGGGTCGTCTGTAGAGGATACTAGGCTGTTGGCAAAGAAATCCTCGGTGCGCAACGGAAGACTGCTATCAAGCTCAATTGGCTTGGGATCAAACAGAGGAGCAGATGCAACTACCATGAGAAGAGCCACGAAGCCACCAGTGATCGCAGTCAGAGCAGCGATATCCCAAATCTTCAGAGCTCGTCTCCACGCCACATGCCTTAGAGCATTGGCCAAGTTCAACCCCACAGTCTCATCATAGTCTCCCTGGCGCGCGAGATGGGAGAACGGGGAGAGGAGCCTTGTCCACCACTCCAAGGAGAGCATATACACGGCCACCAAGAGAAGCACCAAAGCTGGTACTATTGTCCACGCCAAGTATTCCGCATCGTCATCCATCGTTCTCAACCCTTCATAACGCTGCGACAAGCGAAGAGAAATCTCAAACCCTATGATAATACATGCCAACACAAGGATGTATATCAATCGAACCAGGCCATGTAAAGGAACAGGTTGTCTCCAAGTCGAAGTATCGTATTTTCGCGGTTGAGAGTTTGCTGGAGGTGCCTTGCCGCCAAAGATGTGAAAGTAGCCCAAGTTGGGGCTGTCCAGCTTTTCATGACCTTCAGCTCCGCTCAAGTAAGTCGAGCCCTCGAGCCTTGATCGCAGGACTTTGTTTGGTGCAGGCCCCATGCCTTTGAGGGATTCAACCAGCGGATGACTATGTGCCACTACCGAGGCCATACCAACAATGGTGCTAGGGTCTCGTGGGAGGAAGCCCTTCTTTGGAACAAGGTATATCGTTGCTAGAATCAGAAGCAAGCAGAGAGCCAGAAGTGCTGTTATCAAGTATGCAGGAACAGCTCGTACAATAAGACGTCGTCCGACAAAGCTGGCAACAGCGGTCGAGGAGCTAGATGCTGGCTCCATCATGGCGTATCGAGCGATTAGGGCTGAGTACTGAGCATAGAAGTTTTCGGTGATATGTCTCAGGATATCCTTATCTGTTAATGATTCCACCTTAGGAAGGTTCCATCCTTCTCGCGTACTCAACGCAAGTGCAGCAGACATAGCTTCGTCAACTTCGAGAATAGCCTCGCCACGGTATGATAGGTCTAAGGACGTAGACAGCAGCTGCTTCTCGGTCGCCTCATCTGACTCTAAGGACTTGAATAGAGCTCGGGTAACTGTCCAGGGATGAATTTGTTCAAGGGTGGTATTCTTCTGTCGAGTATTGGGTGTAACCGAAAGAACCGTCTCAAAACTCTTGGAAACCTTCATCGTAGTGATGTCGTACTTGGGCTTACAAAGGAACCCCGCTGATGTCATCCTGCCATCGAGTCGTGCGTTTAAATTTTTCGATTGTCGCTTGAGTTGATCGACGTCAACTTGCAAGAGACCGGCCATGACGGCTATTCGCTGTTCGTCGTCTTTCGTAGAACCACCGCAGCTGGCTGGTTGGAACGCCAAAAACGCTCTCGACAAGTCTTCGTTCTTGGTACCCGCAAGTTTCGTGCTCGTGATGGTTTGCTCCGAGGAACATCCTGCCTCCGATAATGTCACATTCAACTCAAGAGAACTTTGCTCCACCAGCTTCACCGAGTCCAAAACCAATTCCGCCTCTTTACATTCCAGGCCACCAATAAATCCATTTACCTCCGCCGTGATGGCTATTAGTTCGGTAATGTCGTTAGAAAAGGGTGTATATGCTGCTCGAGGAGTAACCCCATTGGGAAAAGTAATGTTGTCAGCCGCCAAAGCAACAAGGGTAAAATATGGTAACGATCCAATGTCTTCAAGTCCCGAGGTACTGTTGGAGAATTCGGACTGGACCATAATAGCAGACTCATAACGAGCAACAGTGACGACTCGGGGCGTGACAAAGGCCGTCGAGAATATAATGATTAGTTTAAATATTATTCCGGCGAAGACCGGAGTTGCAACAAGCCAGTCCCTATTTCGGACTGCTTTAATAATAGCCATGGGCTCAGAAAGGGAAACGTAATCCAGCAAGAGAGACTTGTCGACTTCGATTTGGCTGTTCAACATGCGAATCCAGGGCATAGCAGCCGAGGCCTGAAACTCAACTCTACTCCAGAAAGCAGCCACGATGATGAATACCAAAGTTGTTCCATATTGCCATAGATATCTCGAGGCATCGTCAGCCTCTCGAAGGCCGTCGTTGCGCTCGGATAGTTGAAGTGCGATCTGCACTCCTGCAATAAGAATCGTGAAGGCGATAGCGTAAAGAACCAAAATCCGTCTATGGAGAAACACTGGACGCCATGGCAGTTCGACTTCAGTGGGCTCGGCTGGAGTTCCGGCTCGTGGCGAAGGAGGCAACGATAGACTGACTTGCGACTTTATGCTTCCGAGAAAGGGCCATCGTATTCCTTTTGTCGTGGATTGCGTACTCCTATTAGTTGGATCGTATGGAGCGGCTGAACTGGCTAGTCTTTGGGAATCGAAGAACGAAGCAATGTTGCCGTGCTGAGGTTGAGAGCTCACTCCAGGACCAGAGAGGCCCGACCCGTGCCGGCGCGAGTCCGAGCTGTTTAGAGCACTTGATGGTCCTGGCTCAGAATTACCTTGGACACCATGAACTGAGCGAATATGTCGGTGATACGAATCGTTCGTGCTCTGTGTTGCTTCAGAATCCATTGTTACTAGATTTCGGGTATAAATCTAGAATATTCAGTATTGCGCGTCATTGATTCGTCCTGTTTAATAGCGAGAGCATGATGCGAAGGAACAATCGCTACCGTGGAGTGTTTCCACGGCTCTACATAGCCATGTTGCAAGAAATCGTAATAGAGTAATTGTTATCGTTGAGGGTCTCGTGAGAGAGGAGAATGAAACTGAGCGCAGCCTGATGCTACTTTAGTAATGAGAAAAAGTGACGTGTAGTCTAAAAGAATGGACTCAGCCAAAGCCAGGGCTGCAAGATAACTGGAAGAAAGGTTTAACGAAAGACGTAAGCAGAGAAGAAGAAAAGGCTGTCACAGGAAAAGTAGAGTGAAGAGACAAATCAGATTGGGCATGTTGATATCAAGGACTTCCTTGCTCGCATAAGAGAAACTAAACTAAACTGCCCTATTGTATCGTGCTTCCGAGCCTACAGAGCACAATAACACCCAAATTCTTGGCAACAATGACCTAATTGCACGGGAAAACGAGTGTTGATAAAAATAAAAGGGTACTGCAGTTCCCCCGTCCCATGTCTTGGACGGAGGAGCCTCAGAATGTCATCGCTCCAGGAGATGGAAGCCCACAAGGGGATGAGCCGAGTCTAGGTGAAACGCGGGCTTGAGCAGGGGTGGTTCTTTGGGTTTTTACTTTTCCTTGGGCCTGGGATCCGAAGTTTCCTGGTCAGAAGCAGGGCAACACAAGCACAACAGGGCGACAAGTTTCAATTATTGGTCAGGGCATTTAATAACACTGCAACCCTACTACTCTGTAGTGGGCTCTTGGTTTCTCTCGCCTGAGGCTTGCTGCTGCGGGTTCTGTTTAGAAATTAGGACAAAGGCTGAATGGTGTTGCGATTCCTCAACAACTGCGTGTTATGGCTAGCATATCCAGTAAATTACCATGGCATATTGGCGGAGAAATACTGTATCGCGGAAACCCGTTATCTGGGTCTGGAGCATTTAGCTCAGGACGAATTACCTAAAGGGATCTTTTTTATTCCCCAGATGGACAAGGAGGAGGATTCCGTGCATAAAGTGAGGGTACCCCTGCTTTCCATGCGCTTGAACACATGATTGCTATGCGAAATTATGCCAATGCCATCTCTTGGAAGTATCCGTAGTCATGTCATGGCCAGGTAAATCCCTGTTCGATTAGATGCAACAGCGTTTTAACAATTCTTTGTCGTTTATAAACAAGAGTTGTCTGTTGGCCTTTCTTTTGACTGCCAGCCAGGCTAAGAACCATCCTATTTTATTCTTATAACAAATAACAAAGATCAAAGCGTAATCAAACTGTATAAGCCTCGTCCGGCCAAATCATCTAAGCGAGCTGCCATGTCAAGCACAAGCACGGTTTCAAATGTCACTAGTGTCGTCTCGTCTGATATCGCGCGGAAAGACTAATAAGCTTGGGCTGCCGCAGCGTAACCGAGATCTTTCAACAATATCTATCTGTGATAAATTGATTAATTACTGGAAGTTACCTAGCCTTAGATCTGTAACTAGACCGAGCACTGCAACTCTGAGGTAGATCAAGAAATTGATCAGCAATATGCAATGTCATGCCATGCCTGATGCTGATCTTTTTGTTCTTTGGGTTGTGAGCCACAAAGACGTTGGCTTTCAACGTCCATAGTAATATTAATATTATTAGCCCAGTAATTGATTGATCTTACAGTGTCTGTGCTTTCACACCCAAATCTTCAGCCCCACGCAGTATTAAACATGCATCATGAATCAATCTACCGTTTCTTGAGTTATAGTTTCCGTCACATGCAATGGGTTGTTCCGTTTCCAAGAGTGCCCTGTCAGCCAACAATTCTCAGGGTGCTTCAATTGCCGCAGTTGAGTTATCCAGCGCGCTTGGCGATACCTTTAGCGAGATTGATTAATCTTCAAGGTGAATAAACATCATCACCAATATCCATAATACGACGAAAAAGGCTGCCAACTGCATGTTTGGCTACAACCTAGTGTCAACGAGCAACTTCGGGAGCTGCTGCAAAGGTTGGACCATCAAAGTACACCAACTCCAAGGTCGACGAGGATAAATCACCAAAATGGCATTCGTAAGCTATACGACCTGTCTTCTACAGGGTAACTTCTGATGCATAATATCTATAGTTCCCAGGACCAAGTTTAGTTGATATCCGTGGAAGTGCCAGTAAGATGGATCACATCGTCAATGCCAATTCTCGGCCAAACACTACCAGAGAGTTTATTGTGAGTTCTTGTAACCATTCCTACTGTTTCATAATACTTCGTCATACTGCCTCCTTTATTTTATATTGTGTTTTAATAACAGTTCTAGCAACGCACAGAGAGCCTTGGGGCACACTCTGGTTTCTTGAATAGTGCGAAGACTCTGGCTTCAATCGTGACAGGCCTGGTCGATGACTATATAGAGAAACCTAACAGAGCAAAAGGCCAGCAACCGCATATCCTCTTTACAAGACATTCTGCTGGCGGAGTCCGTATCACAGATACTGTATTTTTAGTATATATCCGGCCAAACTTTGAGTAAGTCATCAGATCATGCAACAGTGACATCCGGACTTACAGAATCCAGGTAAATCTGCAAGGTTTTCATGCGTCACTTTTGGGATACTCCCCTGTGTGACAGAACCCATTGATCTATCCTTCTACCAACCGGATGGAAAAACACTCTGCATCAACATGACCAACGAGTTCGACGTTGTTACAAGAGCTGATAAGCCTTACATCCTATCATTGGTTGACGTTGCGAGAAGTATGCTGAATTTGTCACCAAAGGCACTGTTACCTGAACTTGAAACCAGCAGTGAGGTTGTTGATGCCTCCCTCAAAGCTTCTTAGGACAGGGAAGCCGAACCTTCGTCTCCAAAATCAGCGGCATCACATGATAATGATATCAAGACCTGGTTCTTTCCTCATCCTCTTTACAACCATGTCGGTCCTAGCGTTGTTCTGTTGATGCGACCAGAAGATGAGGTGAAACTGAAAGCGGTTGAAGTATCGCCCTCAGAGTTTCAGAAGTTGCTATTTTGTCGCATAGGTATTCATGGCAAGTAGATCTACGAGAAAAGAGTTGAGGTGTTGGAACAAGGATGTTTCAATGGCCGTTCATGCTGGCAGTAAGATGACGATAAAGGTTTTTGATGCGAGAGGCCGTCCAAGTATGGTTTGAAATTCCATACTGCTCTCAAAAGTTCTGTATGCTGACTACTTGGTGCGAATAGGTAACTTGACATGGTTTCTCCGCCTTGCAGATTCCACTGCTCGATAATAACTGATATCATCCATTACTTTATCAGCCAGATCTTGGGAGAAATCAGAAGAAAGGGGTTCTTCGAGATATCCGTCCTTTTCGACATCTTCTGCAGCCGACATGATAGCCTGGCATTCCCAGCACAAGCAAACAGAGTACTCCAGTCCAAAGCGAGCACGATAAAGAGACTGCGTTTCATCATTGCCGATAGCCAGTTTAGACTTTCCGATCTTGTCGTCATGGTTGATGAAACGACCACAACGCGCCTCTATGGAAGTCTTGTACGCCGCAGGTGAAAGCTGGCTTGTATGCCATACAAGATCAATATCCAGCGTGGGCACGAGCATCTTGCCTGGGTAAAGTTTGAAAAGTTCGAGATAGTTCTCGTAGCGCTCGACTGCTCTTCGGAGAGTTCCTTGCAGGTCTGGACTTCGGATCCAGAGATGTGTGTTCATCTTTTCGACAAAGACGCGCTGGCGTTCGACGTTCTCGACAAGTTTTCCAACGAAGGCTGGGCGAAAGACCTTGTTGATGTCCAGATCCACTATATTGCCCTTTTTGAGGATATTGAAGAGCAAATTGCCTGTGTATACGGACCCTCCGTTTTTGACTTCCCCGGTGTCTGGATCATATTGCCAGGTATCGCGGATGGTACCCTGAGACTGGATAGCGTTGTGCTGAACGGATGTTAACAGTGGCCTGTGTTTACAATTTCGTTTGAATCACTCACAATCAGCGTCCACGGGAAATTCACCCTTGGGAGGTAACTCAGAGAGGATGTTTGGCAGTACTTTAAAAAGTCGACGGGGTTAAGCAAGAAAGCATGCCAGACCATGAGGATATCTAGAAACTTTAGTCATACAACGAATAAAGAAGAGATGTTGTACGCACCCACATGAGGTAAAAATGAAGCGTCAGTCATCAGAATTTCACTATTACCGTCATCCGAGCCTTCCTTCGCTCTTTCAAGAGCCAACAAAGCATCGTAGCTACTGGCCCATTTGATGAATCTCTGTGCTGCTTCACCAAGGTAATACATCCACTTCTTGTCCTGGTTCTGCTCCCAGCGTAAATTCCTCAACGTAATTAGTTGATTCACCCCTCGCTTCTCCAAGCCTGGGACGAGCTTGCGTCTGTAAACCTTTTTGGTGGCTTCACCCAGTTTGAACGTCTCGTCGAGTTTTCGGGAGTCCAAGATCCTAATTCGCAACGCATGAAAGACTTCGAGCAATTCTAAATGGACTGCGCATTGCGATGGCGTAGGTAGGTTATCCTGATGGAAATCGTTGAGGTGGTCGAAAGTGCTTGGACTGGGAATTATAGGGTTCTGGTCTATTATGGATGCTGATGGGTAATATAAGGAATCAATCTTTCTGTTGAGTTCATGACTTGCTTGATGGAGAGCGCCCAAGTTGTATCCGATTAGATGAGACATGTTGATATAAGGTATGGGTATCAAAGGTTGAACAATAAATGAATGGCTAGAAAGGGAACACGATCTCGCTTTCTACGAGAATGACTCTGAGATGAGTAAAATGGAAGGGAAGAAGATCAAACCCGGGGATGTTCAAACTTCTGTATAAATTGCCTTGACTATGATAAGATAATCCAGAGTCAGGTGAGGCAAAGTAAAAGGCTAGGCCAATGAAGCTGGATGTGATGTTGTATCTCGGCCATGATGTCGGTACTTGTACACCCAGCAAAGTTGTTAGAAAAATAATGTATCTTTTGCCGAGAGTAGCAAACAAGTTCCATCTCTCCCGGCAAAGAGGGAATTATCTACAGGCAACAACCCAAATCCATGTCTTTGCTACGCCTAAATCTACCTTTTGCGCGGAAATTACTTGCATGAACGCGGAATTCATGTAAAGTCCCATTGCCAATCTTGCTGTTTTGGGTTGCTCAAGACTCTAGCCGGGCGAGCTGAACACACTAAACAGGGTCCTTGCTGGAGGCGGAGTATCAGGCGATGCGATACTGTAGGCACTTTGAGGCCTTTGTTTTGACGAGACGATGGATACTCAAGTTATGGCCTCGGCATGAAGAATTCCATGGTGGCAACGGGGTCCCTAGTTCGTTGTATTGATGTAAACTATTCAATATCTGAACAAGAGCCATTTCCCATTTCTCTCCAATAATCACCGAATCATCTTGATAACCATCAACAATTTTACTCCGACTCATTCTCGATGTTACGATTGAAGAGCAAAGTATTGCCTATCCTTGCAGTATCTTCTTTACCATCATCCCACATCACGTCTGGGCCTGATATATCCTGGACAAAGATCGGCTCTGGAAAAGATCACCTTCTCTCACAGCTCGAGAGCTTATACTGGGATGGCGTCAAAGCCGAGCTCGAAAATATTGTCCGCACTCTCAAAGTTTGGCAGCAGCCAGAATATGCCCAAGTCACAATCGAAGATGAGGATGATGATCATATTCATGGATTCGACACGTTTCTCGACCAAGTCTCACAAGAGGCTCGAGCACATGCCATACGATACGGTCAGTACTGGTTATTCAATGATTATGTTCACCCTTACTGAGATACGCAAAGGTGAAATGAGAGAAAAACAAACACAAAAGAAAAACGAATGGTCCGTCTATAAAAGGCCATTTGACCGCAAATTCGCTCGAGATGCTCTTAGAGATGCCGTATCAGATCGCATCACACAACAAATCAGTGATGGCATCAAAACCGATGTGAGACGAGAGATCAAAGGTACTTCTTCAATCATTCCGGCTTACAAAATACTGACAGTTGCTGTTTAGCTATCGCTAAGCTCAAGGGTATCGAGAAACGAGCATGGATGCTACTCCAAGCTGCTGGTATGAATACACCCCCTCGTCATTCATACAGCATGGCTGACAAATGTGGACAGGTTTCCTGGATATAGAGAAGTTGATTGAACATCGCCCATCCCCTGAAAAGCTTGGATTCTGGAAGAGGCCAGCTATTCCTCAGCGTAAGTCTCAAGTCTACCGTATAATGCTTCTTCACCACTAACATAACGCAGTTGCCCTCTCAAACGTCGAGGAAGATGGCACTCCAAATTTTGAGCCGCTTCGCTGCATGCAGAAGCAATGCAAGAAAGTTGTTAGAGGAAGTATGTTTGTTCACGATAAACCTGACTCAGGCCCTGGCATTATCTGCGAAGAATGCTACCAAAGGCATTACTACGGTCAAGAGACGTATACAAAAGCTTACAAACACTGTATTCTATCCGAAACCATCACCGCTGAGATGAGCAGGAAAATATGCAAATGTGTCGATATGCAACATGATAGCAATAAGGGCGAATCCGAGAGTCTATTTCCGATTGACAGGCCAGAAAAACATAAGAGCAGGAGCAACACAGAAGAAGAAAAGTGCAAACTGCTCCAACTCGGCGACATGGTTGCTCTGGCAAAGTATCACGGGTTACAGAACAGTGTAGGGGTCAAGCCACGGCCTCAGAAAGAGACTGAAAAGGCCGAAGAGAAGGCAAAAGCTGATGAGAAAGCTCATAGCCAAAGCATCGGTCACAGGGATCACTCTGCAAAACCTAACAAGGGTGATGAAAGTGATTTTGAACCCGAGGAGTTTGGAAAAAAGCCCGAGTCTGAAGGTCGCAATCGACGCATCAAAGCGCTGAAATTGGTCCCGCAGATGAGTTTAAATGGAAGCGATCGATCATCTGCTTCGAGTAACGTAAGTGTATTGGAAGAGGCCGCAGCAGATACCGATATACCATTGTTTTTCAGGAGATATGCGGCGAAGTATCCCTATGGAAATGTTCACATGGCACTCAGGGTTGGTCCCATCGTCATTGAGAATGGCGTCTCACAGTAAGTGACCTTAGTCTGACAATCCTTTTCAGGATATCATCTCACATTTTTAATAGTGCCAAAGGCGGTGCTCTCGTCTCTCTGCGGGAAATGCCCATATTCCAAGAACATTTCCACCTTCAGACGATGCCGGAACGAGACCTGGCCATTGGCACTGGTTCTGATCGTCTCCTTTGGTGGCGCAAGAGACAAGCTACAGGCCGTAAGAGATACAAGGCCATCATGAAACAAGTTACCGGCGTACCCTTTAGTGGAAGTCACACGCTTCCGCATGATCAGGAACTCTCTGTTGTCCATGATCTTTTGGCTGCTTGCGAGCAGCCATTCGATGACCCCGGCTTACCTACGTCCGACCAAATCAAACTTATCGACTCGGCACTCGAGCCAGCTTTGAAGAAGCTCAAGGCTCTTTTGGGATCTAGACTTAGAGTGTATCTCAATAGTATTTCGGAACGTCTATTGGATGGAAATAACATGTTGGCATGGAGTGCAACAAGTAACAACTGCCAGACATTCTGCAATTCTTTAATCGACAAGAAGATCTTTGGGCCTCTTGTCAACGGAGAATCTCACGGATCATCCATAGACGCATCTCCTCTCTACACCATGAGCTTTGTATGCCCAGACGAAGCCTACAAAAAGTCACGAGGTGTGCGAACCAAATTTGATGTTCCATTCGGACTTACTGAGGAGTATCTTCTCCACTTTCACTTCGGACGCCACGACGAAGCCGATATTATCGATACATATCAAGAATACTGGTATGACTGGGGCGCTTTTGGCAGTACGCTGTACAGATATCAGGACTTGTACCCATGGGACTGCACAGAAGCTTACGGAAGATACCCAACAAAGTGCGGCGACTGTAACCTTGCCAAGCATGTCTGGGCATTCCCATTCGATTCTTGGTCTATGTCCTCTCATCACTTATCGCGAGATCGACTCATGTACGCACCAGCATTAACTGATAAGACCTTGACAGCTGTTGGTCAGGGCGCCACGCCAAGCTCGTGGATGCGGAACAGACTCACTATCCTATCAGCAATGTTTGCTCTTCACCGAGCTGCCACAGCTATGGCACACTCGCTTAAGTTCCAAAAGGCCACTGCATGGCTGCACAAGGGCTCTGCACACACTCTTCTCGACCCATCCTTAGCAAGAGTCAAACTCGGTGGTATACATCGTGCTCAACCCTGCAGCCACTACTTCGAAGCGGGCGTTTACAGCCATTACTTCATCGCTCCGTGGGCAACACTTACACGATGCAAGCAAGTCGAAGCCTATGAGCTACAGCGAGACGGCCGTGTCAAGTTGCCCGACGTGCCAAGCTCTTCCAGAAAACCCCGTTTCCGGCGTCATACAAAATGGGAGGAGTTCAACTACCTGGACTTTTCAGGCCAGACCACCCTTCTGCAACCTGATGATATAAGTACTGATACTTCACCTGATCACCAACACGTAGGCATGGGCAAAGTAGACGGCTGCCACAGTGACTCTCACTTCAGTCCCACCTCGGAGAAGCCTCGTCATATATGCGCAAGCGGGTGTGGAAGTAAGGCACCCAACGCGGCTGACTGTGCGAGTGTAGAGACTGTCAGGGTTGCAGAGCTTGCTTCTGCTTCTAAAGGTACGGCAACATCCAGTACTTCGTCTTGGAGTTGTGTACAGGCTGTGGCTAGTTACGGAGGAGGAGATCCGAGTTATGGAGGGGGCGTGTCTAGTTGCGGAGGAAAAGGTTCTAGCTGCGGAGGAGGAAGTTCTAGTTGTAGTGGAGGAGGAAGTTCAAGTTGTGGTGGGGGGAGCAGTAGCTGTGGAAGTTCGAGTTGTTTCTGAGGAGTGGAAGTCGCGCATGTACTCCGTACTGTTATGTAACATTCCGTTAGACCAACAAAGTATCCTTTGCCAGTGAGCTTGCGGTACAACGTTGTCTATATGTCGTAGTTGTCGCTTCGAGTTAACGTCTTGCTTTTTCGTGCCTTAAAGCCAAGCCAGGCCCTTGAACAGTTCACTTCGCTCTACATCGAGCGAAAGGGTATCCATAGACACAGTTCTGGTAAATTTGCTGAACTTGAATGATCCCTCTAGCACTGTTTACTAGTTTCTCAAGCTTTGAACATCCTATAGGCCACTGTCATCCCACAGAACTGTGTGCTAAATCTCATCGTTATGTGGGTTTCTTGTTACATAGAACTTGGAGTGTACGTTCATACTAACTCACTAGTTGAGAAAACCTTTATCTCTGCATATTCTAACAACTCGTCCACCTAACGATGTGGAGGATGTTCTTTCACTAGATAGTTTACCCGGAAGTATTTCACATTCTTTGCCACTGCATGAGACTTCTACCGCTCTTCCACGGCCCGAGTTGGTTCTTACTACTGCTAGGGCTTGACACATGGCATGCTGGATCCGCGGCAGGGTCAGTACGATTTAGTGTTCTGCCAGCTAGCCGTTAGGACTGCAGATGCTGACTTTGAGCGATTTACAAGTCTTGCCGGAAGCTTCTGTGAGACTCGTCACAACTGGATGAAGTCGTTATTGGGAGGGTTATATCACTGATGCTATGCATAAAGCTACTGCAATACAACACAACCACAGCTCAACAACTTGGTTGATATCATGTCTTTTGAGAAAATCCCGGCAAAGATCACAAGCTTTTTCATGATGCACACACTTTAACAATACTCTCCACATATCTTGCAACCCTTTACAGTATCTTGACTACCGGTATGCACTCATACCCACCCGTTGTTCTGACTTTCGGTGAAACTCCACAACACAATACTTTGGTGAGTCAACAATGTCCACGACAGCGGGTGACGAAAACAGAAAAGTAGTACAACACATGCGATGGGAGAGAAAAGACTGCATTGGCGTGTCACTCACCCAACGCCAAGACTACAAAGTGTCTAGTCTGTAGGGTAGGGCAGGGCTCTTGGTGCCAATCTCCACCTTAAGCCACGTTGTGTGCTGTGCTGTGCCGTGCCGTGCTGTGATGCTGCCATCTGCCAGGAACAACTAAAACTGCAGACTAGTCAGGGCACACAAATCTCTGATTGGCTTCGGATCCAGGTACCTGACAGCCGTTGAGAGGCCAAACAGCCCAGGACAGGGCAAGGGCAAAACTTTATGCCTCATAAACTACCACCACAATTGAGTCAGCGGTGACAACGCAAGCAGTAGAGCCCTCAGACAAAGCACATGGCTTTCGCAACGGCTTCTTGCGGCCCGCTACTGAGGAATGAAAATTAAAAAGCACTTTTGACAGCTTTGCGTGACACTCTTTTTCAACCACCTCCGTCACAGCTGAGTTATGTTCGTGTTACAAGAAAAGTACTGTAACTCAAAGTTATTAATGTCTTAACCTGCTTATCCAGTGTTACCGTAGCCGCGGAACTTCCGCGAGGAAACAAATTTCCACACAGTTTGTGCTGACGCGAAGCAAGGTCCACTGCTAGTTAGCCCCCCACGGCCCCTTATTGAAACAAGTCCGACCTGCATTAGTTCACCACGCACCCAAGACCACAGGGCACTTGTGGGAAGCCAGGAGCCAATTGTGAAAAGGCTGGTTGCCGTGTCCCCATTCAGGGAACGCACCAAGATCTGCAAAAGAAGGAAAGATTATGCAAGTGAAGAGATTTTTGATACGGTGATCATCGGTCGATGGGAGGCGGGAGCATCGGTGTAACTCTAGAGCAAGGTCCTCTTATCCAAGCTACGTTTCCGACAGACTTGGAAATCCTTTCAAAGAAGCAGCAATGGGGATGGATTGTTAGGTGACTTGGCAGACCGGGTTGGCTCAAGTGATTTTAGACATGATCGCGCGATTAAAATCTGGGGAATGCGAAGGATGAAAAGGAACGGCAGTTGGATATTTTGATATGTATAGACATCACTTTATTCACAAGACATTGTAGACGTGAGAAACGAAGCAATGTCATATAGTATATATATGTAGAAGAAGTAAGATCCCAAAGACGTTGTCCAAGATTATCATGGATAACAGTTATATCCCGCGCACCGTAAACACCAGGTATAGACAGAATAAGCCCAATTCTATAAAATCAAGTTTACGCAAAGACCAAGCCATTCATTATGGCATAGCTTAGCCCTGGTAGTCGATGTCGACGGTAAGGCGGACCTGCTTGTCGTTGAGGTTGAGACCAACACCGTCCTCAGCCTCCATACCACCGAGGTAGGCGTTGGTGCCACTGCCACCGGCGTTGATGGTAGAGCAAGTGCCGTGACCGCAGACTCGGAGACCGGGAATGGGGAGGTTGTTCTTGGCGGCAACAAGGCAAGAAGCGTCGGCGCCGGACCAGCCACCGTTGCGCTCACTGCCAAAGTCGAACTCGAGCCAAGAACCGGCAACGAGACCGTCGGAGGTAAGAGGAATCTCCTTGGAAGCGCAGGCACAGCCACCCTGGGAGTTCTCATCGAAAGCGACGACCTGAGAGCTCTGGGCGGGGACAGTGAAGTGCATGGGGATGTTCTTGGCGAAGAAACCGTCGATCTTGCCCAGAGGACCGATCTTGTTCCAGCAAGCACACTCCTTGTCGTCGTCGTGGGCGTTCTTGAAAGTGGTGGTGTAGGTGTACTTGTCGGCGACGTCAGAGTCGACGGTCATCATGTTGCAGCCGTAGTCACCGGCAGCACCAACGTTGCCAGTGGAAGCAATGTCCTCAAGAGTGGCGCGCTTGGCCTTCTTGCCACCACAGAAAGGCTTGTAGCCAGAGCCGGAGCTGTTCTGCTTGCCCTTCTTAGGCTTGGGAGCAGGAGAGCTGGAGGGGCCGTCAACGGCGTAGGACTTGTTGACAGGTTCCTCAACCTTGGGCTGAGCGGGAGCAGGAACCTCGGGGACAGCGGTGGCGGGAGCGGCGGCGGCAGTGACAACGTGAGTTTCGTAGACAGTGACGGGGTTGTTGGCAACGATGAAGTCGCGCTTGGCGTGAGCACGCTGGTGAGCGTGGCCGCTGGGGTGAGCAGAGGCGCCGAGGGCGGCAGCCAGGAGGACGGCGGAAGAGGAGAACTTCATTTTGTATTTGTTTTTGAAGACGTTACTTTTGGGGTATTTCCGGAAACTTGGTTTGCCTTTATAAGGACTGTGGTGTAAGTTGGTTAAAGAGAGTGTTGTTAACGCGTAGCGTTGTTGAAGGAGTGACTAGAAGGCAAAGACCGTGATCCAAAGATTGAAGAGTGAGGAACAGAAGGAGAGACAGACGAGGGAGGAACTGGTGGTTATAAGGTGAGCAAGGGGTGTGTGTCTTGAGTCTCCTTTGATCACCAGTGGGTGGTGCGGTGTGGTGTGTGCCTGAACGCCATGTCTCTGTCATCTCGTTCTTCCGTCCGCATTTCCAGATTGGCACGCCCCTGCACTCGTCTTCCCCCAAGGATGTTGAAAACCCTTGCTTAAGTTCCCACATCGCTTTTCCCTCCTGCTCCGCCAGAAGATGCACTGTTGGTGGTGGAGCTGGGATGTGGGCGAGCATCAGCAGCGCTTGCACCTACACCGACGCCAGCGCCAATGCAGAAACGACGCTAATCAGAGTTGCGATGCGACGGCCCACCACCCTTGAGTCCAAATTCAAGCTCTGCTTCCGACAGGTTCCAGGGGTAAGTGATCCCATCCCTGTCAGGTACGAAGCCCACTTGATTGGTCAGTCTCGCCCTACATCAATTCCCATGCTAAAATAGTCAATTCTCCTTCTTTACCCCTAGCAGGCCAGGTCGCCGGCCGCGTCAGCAGGCTCTTTCAGGTTCATTTAGAAGGTAAACAGGAAGAACAGAACCACTGGTCCAGCGTAGGCTAAACCAGAAAAGAGCTAGATAATGGAAGACGGTAGGGCGATCGTTGATCATCTTGTCTAGATTCCGGCTTGTTGTTGAAGCCTGCATCAAAACCACGAAATTATTCATCTCCAAAAATGACATGAACAACAGGCTGCAGGCAGAGAATAGGGCTTCGAAAAGTAGGGCCACTCCCTATTCCCTCCTTCCTAAACAATGTCCTTTTCGTCTCGACCAGCATTTGACCTGTATTTGCTTGCTCACTCTCACATCCCGCTCACTCTGTCTTGGAGCCTGTGGCGAATGATTGGATTGTCGTCTGTCGGTCGTGGCAGCCATGATCAATGCGGTGAATCGATGCTTGAATACGTGGACCCATAGCGTAGCGTGGGGAATTCACTCGATCAGTAACTAAATGCCGTGTGCTGTAAATCGCTGTCGCGATGTTCACGGTAGTGTGTCGTAGTATACGTGTGCGTGAGTACTGTACGTGGTTTATGCGCTCTCTGTACCCGTAGCCTGTATCATCAACCACTGTGGAAGCCAAGCGGTTGATCGCAACAGCTAAAAGCTTCTTTGTCGCTTTCCCCCAATTCGTTAAAGTCTAAAGAGGTGGGCGCCCTCCCTCTCACCGTTCGACCCGTCGTTGGTGTGTTTCGTAGTTGGTAGCGCTCTCTCCCCAGACAACGCTTCACGCCGCAGCCGCCTCCTTTCCAAACAATGCAATCCCATCCTGTAAGCAAAAAGGCTGACTGCTGACCTGACGCGGTCAAACCAAATTAGACACTCTCGCTTCCTGGACTGGAATGAGGCCGGTCGCAGGCGCCGTCGACTGAAGGCATGGTTATTGGGGGCTATGGAAATGAGACAGCCCAGCCACTCATGTTTTAGGGGGGATTTTGGCCCTGACTCAACAAGAGATCCGCTCCAGGCTCAGGGCATTTGGAAGTGGTAAGCGGTGACATACGGCAGATTGGTTTATGGCAAGAACGGACCGTCATTGCAAAGATACTTCTCGCTCCATAAACAAAGGAATGTCACCGAGCAAAGAGCTTTAAACTGCCCGAGTTCAAATGGATTTTGCATTGGATTTCGTTGTCTCTACACTTGCTCTCTTGATTTCTCTTTGACAACCTCTTGTGGCCATTGGTCAATTAGGAAAGTGAATAAACAAGGACCCTGGCAACAACAAAAAACAAGGGCCAGGGTGGGTGCAGTTTGTAGTCAGACAGCGGCTTTAACAGCAGTTAGGTCAAGTTATTGCCCTAATTATCAATCCTTCTTCCAGACGATCCAGGAGGCAACCATTTCGCTTCTCAAGCAATTCGCCAGTTACCGGATCGACAGTTAGTTAGCAAGCGCAACAATGTATCGACATACCACACAGCATCTTTGTCTCTATGCCGGACTTGGCATGTCTCATCTCATCTCTTTTCAACAAAGACACCCTTGGTCGTTCATTCTAGAATCAAGGACAAAGGCTGTCGTGAGCCATTGAGTGTCAAACATCATGTTGACTTGAACTTTATCGGCAATGTCTTCTTGGAAATAGATCAAGCATCATATCACTAAACTCCTTCGCGTGATGACCTGACCCTTCCTAATCCTTTGTGATACTATAATATTACCACCCGGATAATATTAGGTAAGTACTGAAGATGTGGAGACTCTCCGCTTCCATGCTGCTATTTCTGGCACTACGGAGCCAAGGCAATCCCCAGACCATGTTCGTCTGGAGATGGACGGTCATCGAGATAACCTTCCGGGTCTGTGATGAGCGAGATTGAGCAGCGTGGATTTCAAGGTGATAGTTAAAAAGGGGCAATTAAGACAAGGCAATATTACCTTCCCGTATCCTGCAAATCTAGGGTAGATCTTCCGATTCCTATTTCGCTTGCTTGATCATGCCAAAGCGGAAACAACTGAACTAGGCAGCGTAAGAGGCTATAGAATTAACAGTGAAACATTATTGTTACTTTGTGGTTTAAGGTTAACTGGTGTCACCAAACTGGAGAGTGTACCCCTCCTCAACGGGGCGTAACATGGCGATGCCGTGGGATATAGTTGATAACCAAAGTCAACGAGATATACCCAAGACAAACTTTCATCAGGAAGCGAGTGTTAATATGGCCATTAGAAGTGGTGTCTTTACTGATACCTTCCGTTTATGACCCGGGTTAGAAGTGGCCGAGAAAGGAGATGAGACTAGAAACGATGATTCCTAGGTCAAGATCAACCATGAGCAGGGACTATTCGGTAAATTATACAGTAACTTGAAAACATTCTAGCTAACGCTGCCTGGAATTAGTTTCCGCTTTGACCAGGTTCCGAAATCTAGCAAAGGGCAGTTTAAGTCTCAACTGCATAACGACACTCCCAAACTAAACATACCATAATATCGCTGCATCAGAAGTAGCTTCTCATGGCATCTTCATAGCCAGTACCACCCTTCAAATCCTGACCAAACTTAGCATGAACGTCAAGAACCTGTTTGATGTGGCGTATGCTGAGGGCTTCGCCCCTGTTAACGGCAAGGTCCTGGGCTGAGCTAACCACGTTCTTGATTTCACGTCCGTTCAGGTCTTTCCTGGAAAGCGCATTCAAATCATCCTCTGTCAGTGGCTCCACCTTAAGCTTGCCCAGCTTCTGAACGCGGTCCAGGAACATCTTGAAAATCGTCCGCTTCGCTTTCGAGTCAAGGTTCTCATATCGTAATGCGATGTGAATCCGAGACTGGAACGCTTCATCGAATGTCTGAAACACTTCCAGATTAGTATTTGCACCGCCATAATGGTTGGGAAGTTTCAGATACGCACCTCTACCCGGTTGGTTGTGAGGAACAGGATTCCTTGGAAGTATTCCAATTGCCGGAGGAAAATGCTCACGAGGGCATTGCGATGGACATCATGCATATTACGCTTCTCCAGAAACACATCGGCCTCATCCAGCAGGAGAATAGCGCCCCATGCATGGCATATGTCCAATATCTTCTGCAACTCTGCCTCGAGAAACCGCGAGTCTGTTCCCAGTTCTCCAGCTGAGGCCATATATAACGGACATTGAAGCAGCTCGCCGATGCCTTCAGCAGTAAGTGTCTTGCCTGTTCCAGGAGGTCCATGTAAAACAGCTGCCAAAGTTTAGCTTCTTCCACACAAAGTATTGTTTGTTTGACTTACTAACGAGGCCCTTCCCTTTGCCTTGAATCACATCATCAATGGTGTTGGCTGCATGGTACTTGCGAGACTCAACAAGGGCTTTGATCAGATCCTTGGTTTCATCTTCAAGAACCAGAGAATCCCAAGCCTTCTCATTCCATTTGATGTCGTTAATACCAGAAACAGCGAACTCAAGCCATTGCTTTTCTGAGAAGGCGAACCCGAGCACTACTGGCGAGGCAATAAGATATTCTTCGTCAGTGAATTCGAGAACATCACTTTTCTCGTTGTCTTTGCTGTTGCCTTCGTTCTCATCCTCACCGCTGCCATTCTTGGAGGGAAGCTTATCAAGTTCGGCCTCCTCTGATTCTTCTTCAATTTCGCTTTTAGGGAATTTGACCACCCGTACCTCGCCATCGGAGTCTTTGTATACCTTGGTGAGGTACTTAACCTTTTCTCCGTCTTCGGAGCCGGAGCTAGAGCAATCACAACAGTTCTCCGAACCCGAGCCAGAGTCCTCATCATCAGAGAGAATATCCGGATCCTTAGGCTTGACGGTTGAGACGCTGTAATTGGGGTTCATTCTTCGGAAGATGGTTGGGTCAACCATAATTCGACTAGGTTGAATGTTGAACTTCATCACCTGGCCTTTCTTGCGCTTCATAAAAGCAATGCCCTGATAGCTCCTGTAGTGGACGCCACTCAGAGACACAAACTTTTTGCCTCGCTCAATCAAGTCACGTCGAAGCCTTTCCTCATTCTGGTGATACTGTAGCGGGTAACAAGAGAGGCTGGTAATCTTCTTGGCCCCCTGGAATTCTTCCATTTCCACTGACATGTTGCCGTAACCGAAACGTTTGCCATCGAACTCAAAATACTTCCCATCCACGTAGTAGAATTCTCCCTTGATAACACTGCGATGAAGCTGTGCCTGTTCGACCTTGAAGACTCGGGGCTCCTGAGTGCTTCCGTATGTTGTAGTGCAGGCCAGCGTATTAGGCTTCCACAACGCCCAAAGTAAGTCGAACGTGATTAGACCGCTCTCTAACATGGGATAGAGGCTTTCCTTCGTAGATTCGAAATCATGATCAAGGTAATTTATGATCACTTTGAGGTGGTTTCGCTTGTCCTTAAGTCGCTCTTTGTTCTTATTACGTGCCTTCTTGGTGTCGCCAGCGGGCTTGGCTTTTCGCAGCGTCTTGAGATGATTGCGCATGTCTTCCAAATACCTGAAAGGAGTCAGTGGTGATGTCTGCATGCGGTCATATCCAGAACATACAGGAATAGGAGGTTGGGGCTGATCTTGGGAACCTCATCCACCAGGCTGATGCCCTCAACATTGCCAATCACATCTTGCAAACATTCGCGAAGGAGTCTGCTTTTGATGTCGACAACCGTTGCCCTATACTTGCCCTCCCAGTCAAATGTTCGACGAACATGAAAGATAAAGTCTTCGTACTGAGAATCGGTATTTGCATCGGTCGTGTCTTGCAACTTGAAGTTGTGAATGTTACTGTCCCACACCATATCAACTCGTTTGAAAGCAAGCTTCTTAAACTTCTTATCCTTAGTCTTTTTCTTTTTCTTATTAGTATCTCCAGAACTGTCACTCTCAACCTTGCTATCATTCAGACCAGTGTCCTGGGGTACTGGTGGGATCTGAAGCCTTTGAGGTGAATAGCGTCTACCACGTTCAAGTGCAGCTGCGTAATCCATAGCAGGTGCGTAATTCATAGCAGGCGCGTTGTTCATAGCAGCGACAGCCTGGGAGGGGACGGGGTAAGATGCGTGCTGCAAAGAATACGGGTGGACGGATGCGCCATAGGAAGCATAATTGTTTGAACTTGCCAGTTGATGCTGGAGTTGGGCAAACTGCAGCTGCAGTACCTTGAATTGAGTCTCCAGATCTTTTTTCGAGTCCTTATCGACTTTAGTATTTGAATTGCCGTCCGAAGAAGACTCTGAGTCAGACGGATCGAAATCACCATCCGCGTCGGTGTCCGAATCGGAATCAGAAGAGGTGTCAGGGATCTTATCCTTCTTCTTATGTTTGATGGTTCTCTTGGTAAGTTTCTCCTTGGTCGAGCTTGTCTTGCTTGCACACTGCTTTTTCCTGTCCTTTTTCTTCATGCCCATTCGCTTTTTTGGCGATTGAGCTGTAGTTCTAGATGGTTTATCGTCATCTGAATCCGACGCAGCGCCTTCAGTAGAACTTCCAGAATCATCGGCACCCTCCTGTTCAGAAGCCGGCTTGGTCTTTCTGTCCTTGGACTTCTTATGTTGGCGGCTTTTCTTGGAACTAGAGTCGTCCTTGATGGTTTGCTTTACCGACTC
This sequence comes from Fusarium aywerte, assembly GCA_013186375.1. Taxonomy (NCBI): domain Eukaryota; kingdom Fungi; phylum Ascomycota; class Sordariomycetes; order Hypocreales; family Nectriaceae; genus Fusarium; species Fusarium aywerte. Next base: position 174,505 of record JABCQV010000139.1, on the reverse strand, counting down.
CGGAGAAGCTGCTGCAGAACTTGTCGCGTTTGCCTCCGTTGCCTTTTTGGCATTTGACTCGTCTTGCACAGACTTTTGGTTAGAATCTTGGCCGCTCTGGCGGTCCGATGGGATTATAGAGTCCTTCGCTTCCATCTTGAAGATACTTGTCGTCCTGGGTCTGAAAAAAATGCTCGATAGTTTGATGGGGGAAGTGTGGGAGAGAGGTTGGGGGATTAAATGTGAAGATAAGAGAGAGTTCAAAAGGCAAAGTAACCGGGCGAGTTCATTGCCGTGTGCGACTTCTACTGTATTGGCCTGTCGGACTGAATATGAGGGTAAGAAGGTCCATAGGCGGTAGCTGTAGGCAACAAGGCAGTGAATCACTGGCCGAACTTACTCCCGGCAGCTGCAAAGGCAGGCACCAACCGCACCACAGCCACAAAGGAACAGAAGGCATTTTGATCTCAACTTCTAATTGGGCAAGTGTGGTTTAGCAATAATCATTCCACTACATCAGGAATATGTCAGGTAGGCTGCAGATGTCAACGAACTTGGGTAAGCCTACAGGCAGCCAAGAGCATTGCCGACGTCGATACTACATCCGAGCGTCTAGGCACTTCCGTATGACATCTGATGTTGCTTCATTACGAGGGTGGTAAAAATTCACACCAAACTCAAAAATGAGGCAGTTAGCTGCTGGATGTTTGAGGCTATTCCGGTCTACACTGATCAAGTCACATAGACTACCTAGGTAGGTAGGTAAGTAGGTACTAACGTTAGGTAGTAGGTACTATCCAGAACGGATACACCCCAAGACGGACGCTAAAATGGTGGATCTGAGGCCTGGGCGCTAAAACATCCACAGCCAACTGAGAGTTGACGATCTTCAATCCGTCAGCCTCAACTTCTGCGAACGACAAGGTATCACTGCAGATAATGGACACCAGAACAAACATGCGCCAAGTGTAGAAAGGACTGCAGCTTATTTATATGTTGTTCCCAATCCATGTCACCTAGCTAAGCTAGAATCACTACTCCCATCCTTACTCATTGACCAGTAACCTCTCTTTCTTACTTACATGCTGCACCCCAAACATGCATAGAGCCCAACGCTTTTTAAACAGCTGTCGACCGCCTCACCATTCTACTAGAATATCCAATAAGAAATAATCTTTCCGACTAACCAACAAGAGATTGGTCGTTAGTCGCTGACCGGGTGGCAAGACCGACTTCAGCTATAGTCTGCATGTAATACAAGGTATTACGCCAGAGTTGTCAGGTAAAGGGAATTTTATGTAGCTCTAGTACCCAAGATACAGCATGAGTCTGGCTGAAGCTGCCCACGATACCAATTGAGTGTGACATAAACGGCAAATAGGCTTCACTGATCTACCCCGTTCGTATCGGTGCGATGTCGAGATCATGAATACGATAAATGACAGAATGAAGCCGCCGGGATTGATTTTCTCCTGCAAGAATCCACATGCAGTGCTTGTGTTTGTCTGGGTATACATTCATCGTTATTATCCCATCGCGAATAAGCGCCATGTAGATACTATATAGTAGTTACCCATTCCGTTGATGTGCTGGCGATGTGCAGATAATGGTCACAGCATGAAGCAGCCGAGAAACGCCAGTCCGCTCCTGCATAAAAAGTGTCCTAGTGTCACTTGATCGGGCAGCCAGGACGATAATTTTAGGATGATTGCGAGATTTTCTATCATTTGATGCCTGGGTACCGGGTAGTGAGGCAATGAAGAGAAGTTATGGATCTTTTTCATGTGAAACAGATATCATGGCCCCCAAAGCAGTTGGATACCGTTATAAAATAGAAGTTTGTTGGTGAGTGCTCGTATTATGCAGGATTCCTTCATGTAACCAATCCATACAAATATTCTGGACGAACAGCACTAGTTGAGGGATTGTCTAGCAACTGTTCTGAGCTCTCGTAGAGTAAAGGAGTTCGGGTTGTCCCTTACTTTGCCAAAGTCAAATTCTCTGGTGGCAAAGGAAGTCTGTGATAAATATGAAATCAAAGACAATCTGCTAAGCTGAAAGCCTGACGCGAACGGACCCAGATCAATATATCGGTGGGAATTGTCATCGGGGATCGGATGTTTGTTTCAACTTTGTCCAAGCTTTCTGTCAAGGAACCAAGAAAAAACCTGGTCAGCCCCTCCTAGCTTGCAGCAATTGAGACGCTACGTTTTAAAATTATCGAGTGGTACCGTATCTACATGTTTACGACATTGGGTTTACCGAAAGATGCTGCCGCTGTATGATGAGTTGATACTCGTAGAAGGGGATGTTAGAATGAATTCTCATTAGACTTATATAAAAACCATCCCAGGCCAAATCACACAATTGAGGACAAACGGGAGTGTATCATCGATGATCTTCTCTCATGCAAGGTCATTGGATAGCGCGCCCCGCGATGCTGCAAGCACGTAAACAAGCTCCCGAGCATGGCCGGTGGAGCAAAAGCACAGACCTTCTAAGCTGAGCTCAAGGGTACAGAATTAACAAATCAGAGCACACTTTCCAAAAGGTGTAGGCTGACTTACTTATTTCGTTCCTTAGGCTCTTAGTGACCAAGTTTTCAGATGTTTTGAGGCCGTTGGGCCAATTGCTGATCTCCGCGACGTCATCACCGGCGCGAAAGTATCTCCTTCCACCAGTAGATCCGGAATGAAATAAACCTTGAACGAACTGGGGGAAAGAACTTGGAAGGCTTGATTTCCTTCTCCTCAACCCCAATCTCATTCCGAGGCCCTTTGTCTCCAGGTCTGAGTCTCGTAAGCTGCAACCAGCCGTCAATTGCTGCACAGAGATCTTTCTGAGACAACATCGCTTCTGGATCCAAATTTAGTTTGATCCGTTGCGACACAGCATTGCATCGCGCTTTTGCCGATCGGCCGATTGCAACACTCTTTCGTCTGAGCTCGAGACTTCTCTTCTTGACTCTTCTCGTCTTCGTTCTCCCAGCCAAGCCCAGCTACCTCTTGTAACCCAAACAATCAGTTGAGCTACCAAGCTCGCCGCAGTCATCATGCCTGGCACCTGGATGCGCTTCAAGAGCCTGTTTAGCAATGGCTCCAATGGAAGAGCTAGGAGCCGTGAATGGCTTCGTGAAGAAGAGAGAGCCCGTAAGTTCTTTTTTTTTGGGCGAACAAAATTGATGACGGAGAAATTAACCTTCGATCTAACTTTTCTACAGTCCTGCCTCATTACCATAATGAGGAAATATCATCTGCCATTCCTCCCGCCGAGGTCATGAAAATTTGCCTACGGCTTCGACATCTGATTCGCGAATGCATACCTTGCGAGCTCGAGGAAGGCGCCATCACGCGCTCCCACAGTACCATCATCACCAACCAGGTCGTTCAGGCGGCCAAGGAGGCGGGTGGCCAGAAGTATCGCGCGTGTGTTGTATGTCAAATCCGCCCAATTGGTATTCTCTTATACTGACCCTGGACCCATTAGGTTTACGCTCTGCTAGTTAATATGCGATGGTTTAAGCGCGAAGCGACTTACGAATTGTGGGATGCTGACCTTCACGATCTTCGCGCTGTAGCGTGCACTGTCATTGCCAAACAAATGTAAGTGTTATGCACCTTATTCTTTGCCACTGTTGGCTAATCCCCACTAGTATTGAAGGAGAAGATGATATGGAATACCTCCTGCATCATGTCCTTCTTCGCCGGTACTCTTTCCTGATCGACAAGCTCCCTACCCCACCAACCAATGTCATCGAGAAGGCTGTGGACTTGCACGCAGTTCGAGTCATTGGTTCTTCTGGTTATCAGAAATGCATCGCATATCTCTGGCGTGGCTGGCTGGTTCAAGATGAAGACGATCCCTCCGAATTCGTCGACTACAAGAACAAGGCGAATACGAGTTTCATTGCTCACATGGATCCTGATCGTATGCGCGCGCCCCGGTATCAGAATGCTGCCCAGCTTCTCTTTTCCATCATCTATCTCGGCCTCTATACTGCTGCAGTCAACTCTGCAAACCCTACAGGAGTGCTTGATGGCGCTGAGATTGCTCTCTACATCTTCACCTTTGCCTACGTGTGTGATGAATGCCTCAAGTTCTACAAGGCTGGCATCAACATCATCGGGTTCTGGAACGTCTTTAACTTCATACTTTACTCCTTCTTAACTGCTTCTCTGATCTTGCGCATTATAGGGCAGATGTACTGGGATAATCACGCAGTTTTCAACAAGTACAACGAGCTCAGCTATAATCTGCTGTCGTTCGTCGCGCCCATGTTCTGGTCACGTCTCTTGCTCTATTTTGACAGTTTCCGCTTCTTTGGCGCCATGCTAGTTGTGCTGAAGGTCATGATGAAGGAATCGCTCATCTTCTTCGCCCTGCTTATTGTTGTTATCATTGGCTTCCTTCAAGCATTTATCGGTTTGGATATCGCCGATGACAATATTCTGGGCGATACATATTTCATTATTGAGTCAATGCTCAAAGCCATCATGCAAAGTCCCGAATTTGATGGATTCGAGAACTTTGGACACCCCTTTGGTCTGATTCTCTACTACTGCTTTACTTTTGTTGTTATGGTAAGTGAAGAATTACGGAATCCACACGACCGGAGCTAACAATACGATCTAGATCATTCTCCTGAACATCCTCATTGCGCTTTACAACTCAGCTTACGAAGGTATTTATGAGAATGCCGACGACGAATATCTGGCACTTTTTGCACAAAAGACAATGCAATTCGTTCGAGCTCCCGACGAGAATGTCTTTATCGCTCCTTTCAACCTTGTCGAGATAGTGATTTCGGGTCTGTTGGAATGGTGGGTACCAAAGCCCACCTACGAGTTCATCAACGACTGCGTCATGGCCTTTTTGTACTCTCCCCTCCTCTTTGTAGCTGCTTGGTTCGAGAGACGGGATGCGCGTAAGATTCGAAAGAACCGCTCGCGAGGCGAAGAGGACGACGACTTGGTTCATGAATGGGAACAGTTCAATGGTGATCTGGACATGGAGTCTGAAGGCTGGACCAAGACCTGCGAGATCGCCAAGCCGAATGTGGAAGATGAGCCCGCTGTGATCGAAGTTCGCAAACTGCGAGCTGAGATGGAAGAGCTCAAATCTATGCTTTTACAACTCAACAATACCGTCAAAGGAAACGGTGTCACAGACTCGAAAACCGGGAAAGCGCCGCAGACAGAGGAAGATGATGCCCAGGAAGCATCAGATGCTACCGAAACCGCCGACGCGCCAGACACATCAGATACCCCAGAGGCAGAAGCAGCCTCTGGTGATAGCAAGTCGGGCAAAAAGAACAAGAAGAACAAGAACAAGAAGAAGGGTGGCTCTAGCAATTAGGGATCGGGGTCGCGCAGTGGCTAATCTAGTTTATCGTATGTTTTAGTAGTATGGCGCTTGGCTTTAGTTTCCGGGATTCTGTTGGTGGTTCTCTTTTGGCCAGTTTATATATATAGGCCGGAGGATCTTTGATACTTTATATACACGGATGTGTTTGATAAGTGTGTATTTTTATGCTTATGTCAAATGAATGGCTAGAAACATTTATACAGCTACGATCAGTGCTAGTTTTTGGTCTCAGAAGCTGTTGCTGTGAAAACAGTGAAAACGTTTCAGTGATTAACAGGGAAACATCTCAGTTCGTTCCAGGTACATGGATTTTCAATGACAGGCTGAATCCTGATTCTTGAGTAGCATCGCATTAACCCGAGTGACACTGGTCTGGAACATGACTGGAAACCTTATATTGACAGCTGCTCCCTCCAGAAACGTACAGCTCGTTATCATTGTTTACATGAAGTGATTCACACCAGCTTTTCACTCTGCGGCCCCTTCTTTCACTGGAGGAAAGACCTTCCTGTATCAAACTAGTCAGTCGATGCGCGGCTCAAGGGTCTGGGCCAGCACTTACGGAATCATCTTGTTGTACGCATCCACATCAGGAGCGACAAATGTGACGAACACCACTCGAGATAATTTGCTACCCTCACCACTCTCGAGAAATTCCCTCACAGTCCTGCAAGCGATCTGAGCGGCAGGACCGCTTGGGAATCCATAGATCCCCGTGCTGATGGCGCTGAATCCAACAGTCTCCAGGCCATTCTTAACGGCGACCTTTAGACTCTCGCGGTAGCACATAGCAAGCTTCTCCTTAGGGTCCTCTTCATGATCGTAAACTGGCCCAGCAGTGTGGATGACATGTTTGGCAGGAAGGTTATATCCCTTTGTGATGACAGCCTCGCCTGTCTTGATGGGACCGAGCGGTCGACACTCCTTGAGTAGTTCGGGTCCCGCAGCGCTGTGGATGGCACCGTCTACTCCACCGCCGCCACAGAGGGACTTGTTAGCAGCGTTGACGATGGCGTCGAGGCTCAGCTTGGTGATGTCTCCTCGGATCAAGCCGATGCGTTTGTTGATAGAGTCATTAGGAGGGTAGGCGGTGTCGCCTCTTGACACGGCTGCGGAGAGGGCAGATTCCGGGTCGCGATAGAGTTGACTAAGACTGGGGATGTCGTTGACGCTTCTGGTGGCCATGGTGATGAATCGTCTGGCGAACATGAAAGTGAAAGAGCTGCGGTGGGGTTGGTGTTAATGAAGAGCTCGAAGGAACTGTGAGCTGGTTAGCACGTGTGAAAGTGAAAGACAAAGAAGGGAATTATAATTTGGTACCAGAGGTTGAAAGGAGTACTCTTTTTCTTCTCTTGTTTGACCTCGCGAGCTGTATAAGGTTTGCGAGTCTTTTGGCTTTGGTTGAGCTAGGTATGATGCAATGGCCCGAGTAAATACGAAGTAAGAATTGATTGCTTCGGGCTGTTCTTTGAGAGTGGTAGAACAAAGAATTATGCAAGAGTGTAAGCGTGAGAATCCGTTAGGTTGAGTCTGAAACTTCTAGAGGAGTTTTGTGATGCTTTGCTTCGTACTTTCCTTTGTTTAAGGCTGGGACAAGAATGGTGATGGAGGTGGATGAGATGAATGGAAGTAGTTCTCCAGCCCTGCAGGTGGGCCAGTGGGATCCGACCCGTTTCTAGAAGCTTGGGTTGAGGGGTAACTTAATGCCCATTCGAGAAGGCCGGGTGCTACATTGACAGGCCGATCTTGAAGAGAGCATAGATGTCTCTTAACATCAATCAGCTCTCGAGATGCACTCCTTCATCAGGGAGTATACTGTATATCCGAGAAATTTCTACTATGCAGGGTTTGAAGTATTCGTGCAGCGAGGTTCATTGTTACCCATATTCAATGTCACTATAAAGATACCAATTAGAAGAACTTGAATTTGTTATATAGATTAAAAACAGTAAAAACCCTGACTTAAATCATAAATAAGATCTGTCAACTAGCAAAAAGAAATCCGACTACTTCTAGAGCAAAATCGCGGAAATTCAAAACCCAAAGCTCGTTCATAAATTGACTCCCCTAACAAGCACCAGATAGACCCGACAAAACCTTCCTCCAAGCCAAAGATCCTCCTTTTCGTTTCTTGTACTCAATACCTTGATTATTATCGACCCTTGGGCCTTGCTTCTTGACTCCTGAAAGCTCAACTTTCTGCTTCTTTTTATGAACAGGTGCCCAGTTTGACTTGCGCTTCAAGGTCTGCAGTTTCTCTCCCTTCTTGGACGCAGGAACTTCATCACTTCCAATGCTCACCCGGTCCCCTTCATCGTCTGAAGACGATATCAGAGTGGTGTTGCTGCCCTCTCTCGACCATGGCTCCTCATCCTCTGAGAACTCGATATCACTGCTGCTAAAGTCAAAGTCCGACACTACACTGGCTCGACCTGCATGACCGTCGACCGACACGTCATCCATATCAACGTCCGAGTCAGAGTCATGGTTCAACTGCTGGTCGATATCTCCAAGAGGACCAGTTCCAAGGGGGTTTTCAAGTCCTCCCATGCTTTCTCGAGGATACTGGTTAACGAAAGTTGAGGGGTCCCTTATGGGCAAGGTGAATGCGGCCGAGTGCCGGAGATCCTCAGTAACTGTCTCACGGACAGCATAAGGATGGGGCATGATACCATGCGCAGCTGCTGGAGCACCACCCAGTGGTTCATTTGCCCATATTGCCATATCAACTGCAGAGTTTGCCAGCCACGCAGAGGGCTGGTTAGGCTCAGGTGAAGGAAAAGAAGAACTATTTCCCAAGGAGGAGTAAGCTGAAAACGGACCGTTACTGCCATTGAAAGGCTTGAAGCCAGAAAATGGTGCTGGCTGATTTTCCATTCCCATATGCTGAAATTTGGGCTGAATGAGAGGTTTGAAGCCAGCCTGCGCGGCAGCGTCTCCTTGTAGAGTTGGAACACTGGTTTTGTCACGTCGGGTTTCGACGAAACGGTTGATCTTGGCTTCTTGTGCTTCTTTCTCCTCCTGTTGGAGCCGGCTAACCAGATTCTGCACTACTTCGATGTCGAATATGCCCGTAGATGGTCCCCTGATCTGTTGATCCCGAGCATTATCGCCGCGATCATCATCCAGAGACCCTGCTAACCGCTGAGCGATGCTTAACTCGTCTGGATCCATTTCTGCAATGGGTATTTTATAACTCCCTAATGAAAAGTGCTTCTGGAAACGTGTTTTAAACTTCTTTAGCACCACCAGATCGTCCCCTGTCATTTTCAACATCTCTTTCTTGGCGAGGAAGTAATATCTTTGATGTGGAAGACGACGTGACTTGCGTAGCATAGGCAATGTCCACATAAGGTCACGCCAATTGTGCTTGGATGGGTCCAAATCCAGAAGCGTTACCAAGTCTCTGGTTCTTCGGCCAAGGGTCAATATTCGTTGTCCCCAGTCGCCTCCGAGCCTCTTTGCGCCCTCCGGCACCAACCTCATGGCTGCCTCCAACTCGATCAAGATGCATTGCATGTCGTCAACATACTCTCGCCACCTTCTAATGTCGTCCGGCTCAGAGCTGAACCAGAGCTGGCAAAGATTGCTTCCACCTTGATACAACTCGCAGAGCAGGGTTTCATGGTGTGCAAGTTCTCTTTCAACTTTGACTGCGAAGTCTATAAGCCTGGGGATCAAACGCGCTTCAAAGTAGTCGATGGCCCCCGACTGTAACTTTTGCGCCCAACGCTCTTTCCTGTCGCTATGGGCTGCCGTGTTTTGGTAAAGTAGGTTAGATTCCCAGTTGGGCGTGGAACCTAGTGCTTGTCTCGTGTTATCCCAGGCCCTGTGGAGTATTTCGAGGCTGCCGGGCTCGACTTGAGGCAGATGTGTTTGAGCAAAGTGTGCCAAGAACTCACAGAGAATCATGTGAGCCTCTCTGCCGGTATTAACCCAAGGGCCTTCATCAAGCCATCTCATCACCGCTTGATCGAGTCGATTGGCCATCGCATCATATTGAGCTGTTTCGGCCATGATGTTGTGAAGATAATTATACAGAATAAAATTCCTCCGGACGAGCAATCTTTTCGTATACGTTCGAAGCCACTTTTCGTCGTCAGCTGGGATGTTAAGTTGACTAATAATCAATCTAGCGTAATCTTGGTCCGCAGGGTAGAAGGTGAACTTGTGAGGCTTCTTCGACGGTTCCCTCAGAGCAGCCGAACCGTATTTCTCGATTGCAACTTCCCAAAAACTCTGAGAAAAGTACTTCTTAACATCCTCGTAACGGACGAGGTGTTTTAATATGGTGTACTGAGCCCTCGGCTCCTTGAGGTTGGGCACTGTATGTTGTACCCCTTCACTGTGCAATATTAAAGACATGAGCCCACCCGCCGTCTGGAGGAGCGGAGGTCTATTATCGTTTGTAGTACCATAGACGAAAGGCCAATATCCTCCTGCCATAACCTACCGTCTCATTGTTAGTTACCCAAATTGCACCGTAGATCCAAGTTGATCTATACTCACATGTTCTTCATAAGCATGCCCAACCTCGGCAATATAGTCATCCTCAAAGTAAGGCTCATTCCATCGATCCTTGAACTTGGGGTCTGTAAGCTCTCCAGCTAGTACTTTGCAGGCCGCGACTTGTTCAGGTTCTGTGATACCAAACGAAGCAGGCTCATCTAGCCACTTAAAGGGGATAGAAGCAAACGCATGCTGGTTTACAACGTCAGTAACGAATGCTACTTTATGACACATCGGGTAATGATCAAAGGGGAACTTACCATCATTTCGTGAGCTACGGTGGTTGCAAGTATAATACTGGCCATTAATTTTTCGCTCTTGGTGTACCTATCAACTATTAATGGCCAAACCAGCTCAGCGTCGATCTCGACCTTGACCCGAGTTTTACGCGTAAAGAAAGGCGGGCACTCTTGTTGACCCATGCAGTGGCTTCTTGAAGGCTTTCCATCCATATCGAATCCACTGGACAATCTGATCAAGAAGACTTGGCACAGCGCTTTCCAAGAGAGTGCTCTTGCATCAACACCACTATGTTTTAATCTCTGGGCGCCGTGGACTTTTCTCGGGCCCCAAGCATTAGGATCGCGCATGAATTTGAGTTTCTTTGTCCTGTCTTGGTTAGGCAGGTCAGCAAATAGCTTGTCGTCGACCCAAAAGCGGTTTGTGATATCTTGCAGACCCTCGATGAAGTCTTCCTCCATCAGAAGCAATCGGGTGGTAAGTTGAAGAGCTGGCTGCAAAGCATTCCACACTCGATCGTTGTTCTTAAGTCATGACTTATCAGCATTTTGCTCATGCCTATTTCGAATGTGGCCACATACCCGGGGATCCCACTCCTCACGATGACCGTTGAGGGTGTACATATAGCGAGGATTTTGGGATGTATCCCCACGTTTTTGACAATCCTCCCAGCGCTCTCGAGCGAAGAGCCTGGATTCATTAATTAGTGATAGCATTATAAAGGATGGACGAAACATACTCATACAGAGGACCCGAAAGTTCACTGAACTCGGTGTCGCACATGGTAAGATACTCTTCGGCTAGAATCTGTTGTTTGTTAGAACATGTCAGCGAGACAGCATATCAACCTCTAGCACTTACCTCGTCCATGGTCAAGCTTCCGAAAAGAATGTTTTGCCAGTGTTCGTCTATAAGGAGGTCCTCGTACTGCTGCATATATTGCTGTTCCGTCTCACTCAAATTTTTCATATCAGGTCTCGCTTGCTCCATGTAATCATCCACATGTTGACCAGCATCTTTGGCCAACTCTTCGAAAGCGCTAAACAACTGTTTTCCTGTCTGTACGCCCGAGTTGGCAGGGAAGAGTTTTCGACTATCAGATCGTGTAGGTGATGTTCTAGAACGACCATCTGTTCGACCGGGAAAGATACTGAATCGCTGGGCGTAGATGGTAGGATTACTGAAAGCATCTCGAGGCAGAAGGGCAGGGCGTAGTCGATCAAAGACAGGATCTAAGACTTTGAAAACAGTCTTTTGTCGTTCAGGACCCTCATCCTGCCATTCCGGGTCTGTCCAGACGGGGCGATACTGAACGTATTTGTAGCTTCCTTGAACTCTTTCTTTGCGCGGTGCATGATAACGTGGGAGCCCGGTGCTTGGTGGAGGTGAACTAGCATCAGTACTTTGCCTAGATGCACTACTCGTAACTCCAGGGCTTGAAGCCATGGTCAAACGGTTGTTTGCCTGGTCGGGGTTGAGAAGAGAGAATGATTCGGCTTCAAGGTCGCAAAATATCAATTCAAAGTTGGATCTAGAATGTCATTCAAGACAAAAGTCTGGGTGCTGATGAACAATTATATCGATGTACAAGGAGCCTATTTGCTGGTTTGAATATCTTTCCAGAGAACAAAGATTAAACTACAGACCCCATTTTACATGGTCAACAAAGAACGCCGAGGGCGTTGGTTACAAAGTCAGACTTTCAGTACCTCGACCCTGGTGCCAAGGACAAGACAACAAAGACATGTAAGCCATCGTATTTTAGAGAGATTACACTATTCATTCTTGAATCATGTAACGGCGCTTGTAATGGTGTTGTAGATGAACAAAGGCTTACACGACGCTAGTTCGTTGCTGTGTGTAACTATCGTGAGCAGCCATCCTTACTAAGCACGATAAGAGAGACCTGCTATACAATACAGACATGATGGGCCTCGTCCTTGGCATGGTTTTCGTTGCCCATATTCTTTCAAGCAATAGTGACGATGCGCACGCAATGTTCTTGAGAATGATCGATACTACAGGTGCTAAGATGAGGGTTAATAGGGCGAGCTCAATACAAAATGCATTGACCTGCCAAATACAAAGGCTGCACAAGACCAGGAAGCGCATGTCAGTCAACGGCCTTGGCTAGAGCCTGCAGGTGGTCTGCGGAACGACCAAAGCACCAGCCTGATTTCAGGCAGGAGGACTGAGGGCGTAGGCTGTTAGTCGAATGCGAGTTGAGTTCGTGCTGTTTTCAACGCCCTAAAACCAAGAACGGCTTCTCTCATGCATGTATATATAATGTTTCAAATATTTGTTGACCGCAGGGTCTGTTGGAAGTTTAAGTCGACTCCTGGGTATAAACAATCGTGGTACGTATTCCAACCATGTATGGTACTATAACTGTCGGTGAGCAAAGGGGCATAAATCCGGGGGTTCTGGGGCCCCGCGATATTCATGTCTGGGGTTGAAGTCGAGAGAGTCGGTGCAAGATTTCGATATCGACTCCTGAAGTAATCCTCCTGATGGTAGTCCGGTCTGGACATATAGCTTTGATGTTCTTCTCCTGGAGTATCCATTGTACTTGAGACCCCATTTCTTTGTACAGTATCGAGTATCGGTTGGTGAACAGGCGTGAGCCACTAGAATAGAAGTGCCGTGGCAACGTGGCGGAGAGAAAGGCTAGGAAAAGCACTGCAGCGTCTTGGTTGTAAAGCCGGTCCCACCACCCATGATCAGCTAAGGGTCGAGGTCGAGGGGCAGATTCTACCCAAAAAGGACTAGAATGCCTGTCCATCATGACTTGACCTCGGCGTGGCCGTCGTTTGTTGGGCGAAAGTCTTGATCCGAAGAAACAAAGACAGTAGGAATGCGACGGCTGAAAGACTCGAGAAGTCGTGTTTATCTCAGGAAACGTGGGTTTGTTACGATAGGCTCAGCCATGCAGCTACCTACTTATTGATGCCTCAGGTCTTCCGACCAATACCCTGCAGATGCTGGTGCAAAATAGGTGTAAGCAAGAGCGATGCAAGTGTAACACTTTCAAGCTTTTCTCACGAAGCTTTTTAACTTAAATGCCCGGCATCTTCCAATAAGCTTATGACTACTAATTTGAACCATACTTGAAGGCAATGCCTTGGTTGTTCCGGATGCGACTCGACATAAAATTCATTCCACATAAATGGCTTAACGGCTTCACCGTACAAAATACGAATAGCGAGTCAAGAATTTCCATTTTTCCAGGTTGAACTAAAGAGTACGAATACGGAGACAAGAGCCACCCGGTCGAGTCCATATCTGAGATTATTGGCCTCAGGACTAGGAGAATGTGTTACATACTGTGATACTGTCCTCTTAGTCAGGATGGCAATGGCAAATCTGGATATCGATGTTGAAACAAGGATCTCGAAGAATCTGTGACACGACTAAACAGTGAAAGGTCGTCAGGGAGACGGCGGGAAGTGGATATTCAAGGTGGACGAAAGATTGGAGCAGTTCATCGCTGATTCGTAGCTTTGTAGACTGATAGTAAAAGTCTTGCCAACCTTTTTGATGGCAAAAATGGATGCCAATTCGACGACATCCACCGTTGGGAACAAGCTTGATAGCCCAACGGAGCTTTTGCACTGGAACACTGGACCCAGCACCGACATGGATGCCTTGAAGGGGTAGTTTCAGTTCAACAGCCAGCCAGATGCTGTGAAGAAATGACGGCACGTGTGAAAAAGAATGAGGATTAATAAAAGTGACTGGAAATGCTACGGAATCATGATATGACAACCTGAATCTGACACCTAGCGATACGGTGCCATATTCGCCTCCTCGTCCAAGTGCGGCAGCAAATAGTGAATCGCTGTCCTCTACAATACAAGGAGTCCGGGCATTATTATTTTTGCATGGGTCTAGTCCAGCGAGGGAGGTACTAAATCGGAGATGCCTCCAGGGAACTTCCAATGCTTTTCGAGACAAAACCACTCACCGCCCTCATCCACTTACCATATCAGGCTTAGTCTCTGCGCTGATAAAGCCGATAAGCTGAGTCGCCGCCGAAAAGTGAAAGAAGGAGGGGTTGAAAAATTGGAGGGGTAGTGCAGAGCGGCTTTGAAAATTTTGGTGGCCGGAGGCAAAGTAAAAAAAATTTGTGCAGCGAACGAACCTAAAGCGCCAGAGGTAATAAAAATTGTGGCCCTTCCTCTTCCTTTTTCAACACCTCTTCCCTCCTCATCTCCCTCATTCTCTTTCTTCCTCCTCCATCGCTCTCCGGTCGTCCTCCTCCAGACGAACCTCTCTCTTACTTTCTTTATTCGCGTTCTAGTTTGTTCTTTGGACTTACCTCCCTTGAACGAACACCGCCCCTCATCAAAGAGGAACTTTTCATTATCGCCGATTACAACAGAGTCGACTCCTCCATCGATCTCTGTCTCTTCGACGACCTCTTTTCTTCCTTATACCCCAAAAAATAAAATCCCAAATCGACATCATGCCTACCGAGAACCAGCAGTCGATCAAGGTCCTGGACGAGCTTTTCCAGAAGCTCACCGTGTCCAAGGAGTCCTCTGAGATCAAGGAGTCTTCCAACGAGTTGGCTTCTTTCATCAACGGTCGCATCGGCGACCAGGTCGTTCCTGAGAAGTAAGTTACTTTATTTCACCCTGCCATTATATGGTCTTTCACTCCGGAAAATGGGCGCCCAACACGACGAGGATTGAATCCATACGTGAGATACCTGTTCATTTCAGGCACTCGCTCTTCGCCTTCTTCGCTTGGAGCAGTCAGCAGTCGGAGCTGATATGTCTCATGCATGTGAGACGCAGAGATTGAGAACGGATTGAATGGATGGCCTCTAGCGTCGGATAAGACGATTAGCAGAACTTTTTTTTTCTGCGAATCTTTTGCCCCTCCCCCTCCTCGCTTGGGTGCCCAACCTTGCCCCGCCAACTTTGGGTGATGGACGCTTTAGCGCGCTAGGCCCTGTTTTGGCATACCCCTCCAAACGAGCCACAAAAAAAATTCAGCCATGTTCATATGCTAACCTGTCTTGTCCATAGTGTTATCGAGGGTCTGAAGAAGCAGCTCGCCAACAAGAAGGACGCCACCGCCCGTGAGAAGGCTTGCGTCGCCATCGAGGCCATCGCTTCTCACTCCGAGGTCTCCGCTGCCGTCGAGCCTTACCTCGTTGTCCTCCTCCCCGCCGTCCTTGCCGCCGTTGGCGACAAGATCACCGCTGTCAAGAATGCCGCTCAGAGTGCTGTTCTCGCCATTGCTGGCGGCATCAACGCCAACGCTTGCAAGGCTGCTCTCCCTGCTGTCATGGAGTCTATCCGAACCGCCCAGAAGTGGCCCGAGAAGATGGCTGCTCTTGACTTCGTCGAGTACCTCGTCAAGAACTCTCCTGCTCAGCTCGCCTACCGTGTTCCTGAGCTCATCCCCGTCATCTCCGAGTCCATGTGGGACACCAAGAAGGAGGTTAAGGAGCGTGCTTACAAGACCATGGAGCAGCTTTGCCAGCTGATTATCAACAAGGATATTGAGCGTTTCATTCCTGAGCTCATCAAGTGTATCGCCAAGCCCGAGAACGTCCCCGAGACCGTTCACTTGCTCGGTGCCACCACCTTCGTTACTGAGGTCCAGGAGCCCACTCTTGCCCTCATGGTTCCTCTTCTGGATCGTGGTCTGGCTGAGCGTGACACCGCTATCAAGCGAAAGACCGCCGTCATTGTCGACAACATGTGCAAGCTCGTCGACGACCCCAACGTTGTCGCTCCTTTCTTGCCTAAGATGATGCCAGGTCTCCAGAAGAACTACGAGAACTTGGCTGACCCCGAGGCTCGTGACAAGACCAAGCAGGCTCTTGACACCCTCACCCGTGTCGGTGACATCAAGAACGGTGTCATCCCCGAGCCTACCTTCCCTGGTGCCATCAACGTCATCCAGCCCAAGGTCAAGGCCGCTCTCTCTCCCAAGTTCGCCAACTACGTTGAGAAGATGGGCCCTGTCACCGAGTACGTCTCCGCCATTGCTGGTCAGCTCGTCGACGAGAAGGAGGTTGAGTCCACCATCTGGGTCGACAACCTCAAGGCTTACATCGCTGTCATCTCTGGCATCGACAACGCCGAGTCCATCGTCGAGAACATCCGCAAGACTGCTCTCCCCGGTGCCGTCGCCGAGGCTGAGGCCGAGGAGGACGAGGAGGAGGGTGAGGATCTTTGCAACTGTACCTTCTCTCTTGCCTACGGTGCCAAGATTCTTCTCAACCAGACTCACCTCCGTCTCAAGCGTGGTC
Organism: Fusarium aywerte; assembly: GCA_013186375.1. Classification (NCBI taxonomy): domain Eukaryota; kingdom Fungi; phylum Ascomycota; class Sordariomycetes; order Hypocreales; family Nectriaceae; genus Fusarium; species Fusarium aywerte. The sequence continues at coordinate 158,145 of JABCQV010000139.1, read as the reverse complement.
AGCGTTACGGTCTTTGCGGTCCCAACGGTTCCGGAAAGTCCACCCTCATGCGCGCCATCAACAACGAGCAAGTTGAGGGTTTCCCCAAGCAGGACGAGGTCAAGACTGTCTTCGTCGAGCACGACTTGGACTCCGCTGATACTGAGATGACCACCATTGACTGGACCATGAAGAAGCTTGAGGAGGCTGGTGTCACCACCACCCAGGCTGATGTCGAGAAGCAGCTCAACGAGTTCGGCTTCACCGAGCAGATGATCAAGGGTGAGATCAGTGCCCTCTCTGGTGGTTGGAAGATGAAGCTGGCTCTGTGCCGTGCTGTCTTCGAGGCACCCGATATTCTGTTGCTTGACGAGCCTACCAACCATTTGGACGTGAAGAACGTTAAGTGGCTCGAGGAGTACCTCAAGAACTCTGCTTGCACTTCCATCATCGTCTCTCACGACTCTGGTTTCCTTGACAATGTCTGCCAGCACATCGTTCACTACGAGCGATTCAAGCTCAAGCGCTACAAGGGTAACCTGGCTGCTTTCGTCGCCCGCAACCCCTCTGCCAAGTCTTACTACGAGCTTGGTGAGTCCGAGATCGAGTTCAGCTTCCCTGAGCCCGGTTTCCTCGAGGGTGTCAAGACCAAGGCCAAGGCCATTCTCCGTGCCACCAACATGTCCTTCCAGTACCCCGGTACCTCCAAGCCCCAGATCAGCGATATCTCCTTCCAGTGCTCTCTGGGCTCCCGTATTGCCGTCATCGGTCCCAACGGTGCTGGCAAGTCTACTCTGATCAACGTCCTCACTGGTGAGCTCATCCCCACCGAGGGTGAGATCTACCAACACGAGAACATCCGTATCGCCTACATTAAGCAGCACGCTTTCGCTCACATCGATAACCATCTCGACAAGACTCCTTCCGAGTACATCCAGTGGCGATTCCAGACTGGTGAGGATCGTGAGACCATGGACCGTGCCAACAAGATCATCACTGAGGCTGATGAGAAGGCCATGGACAAGGTCTTCCGCATTGAGGGTACCCAGCGACGTGTCATCGGTATCAACAGCCGAAGAAAGTTCAAGAACTCTTACGAGTACGAGTGTTCTTTCGCCCTCGGTGAGAACGTTGGCATGAAGAACGAGCGATGGACCCCCATGATGTCTGCTGACAACGCCTGGTTGCCCCGAAACGAGCTCCTGGCTTCTCACCAGAAGATGGTTGCCGATGTTGATATGAAGGAGGCTCTTGCCTCTGGTCAGTTCCGACCTCTGGTCCGAAAGGAGATTGAGTCTCACTGCGCCAACTTCGGTCTCGACGCTGAGCTTGTTTCTCACTCTCGCATGCGTGGTCTGTCCGGTGGTCAGCGTGTCAAGACTGTCCTTGCTGCTTGCTCTTGGCAGCGACCCCATCTTATCGTTCTTGACGAGCCTACCAACTATCTTGACCGTGACTCTCTCGGTGCCTTGTCCAAGGCCCTCAAGAAGTTCGAGGGTGGTGTCATCATCATTACTCACTCTGCTGAGTTCACCAAGGACTTGACTGAGGAGGTCTGGGCCGTCATGGACGGAAAGATGACTCCTTCCGGCCACAACTGGGTTCAGGGTCAGGGCTCTGGTCCCCGTCTCAAGGCTGACGATGGTGATGAGGAGGACAAGTTCGATGCCATGGGTAACAAGATTGTCACCACCAAGAAGAAGGTCAAGCTGAGCTCTTCTGAGGCACGAAAGAAGAAGAAGGAGCGTATGGCCCGCCGAAAGCGTGGTGAGGAGGTGTTCAGTGATGAGGAGGACCTGTAAATGCTTCCCTCACGACACGTGTACTCAGCCATCTCTTGTAACGACTTCTCTTGATGACTACATACCATTTTCCTTTGTCATGCGTTGATCAAAAAAGTTACTGGTGCGTCTTTGGTAATGGACGACTGCACTTTTGGGCTCCCGATAGACGGACTGCTCTGTTAGACTACCACCGTGGAGGAACGAGGAAATAACATGGGGATTGGAGGATCCCAACTGTGTTTAAGCCCTCGACATGGTGTTTGGAGGTTGGCAAATAGTTAGAGCCAAATAGACTTGATTACGATCAATCTTTGTCTTACCATTGGATATGAATGTGAATGCTTTCTGGTTAATGTCTGCTATATATTGTAATGTATCCTATTAAGAAATCTCCGCGAGTGAAGTTATTGTGAAATCTGGGATTGCATTGTGTGATCATTCGAACTATTTCTCGTGTACCTCGAATATGAAAATTCTCACAACGGAACACTACTCGGGCGTCACTAGCAGCTATACGCACGTCAGTGCGTCGGCTTCCCTGGAACTTCACTTCTCATGTATGGGGAAGCCAACCTCGCGCATTGCATTTTCTGATAATAACCAGTGCTCAATCGATGAACAAGTTTCCGCTTGATCTCAAATAAATCCGTGCATGGAACGAATTTCTATCTCGAGATTGATCGCATGTTCGTTTACTGGCTTGTCCTTCCTTCATACTTACAGCATTATGGCGGTAAAAAGCAACTATTGATCATCTACCCTACGATGATAGTCAAAAACACGAAAATTGAGACAAAGTGAACTCGTCACGACGATCAAAGATAGATGCATTAAAAAAGCAAAAAGATATATTTGATGAGACTGGGACTCGAACCCAGGAGGATTGCTCCACCAGGAAATTGGTGTTAAGGTTAACCTTAACCTGGCGCCATAACCAACTCGGCCATCTCACCGGCTGCAATTGATGTGAGAATCCAAGGTATTACAATACAGGTCCCTCAGTGTATCTGATGCTTGTCTTGTTCCGTTGACCGTACTAATGCTCAGATAATCGACATACCTTTTGCTTCGAGGTAACTCCTTTTTTCTCCAGACAATGGGTTGAATACAATACTGTGGGTTTTATATTCAATGCGATGATGGATTATCTCTAGTCCAAATAGTAGAGTTGTCGTTATCTTGTAGTTGCACGCCACCGTCCAACCATATCTTGAATCATAGTGAAGTCCTGCTTGAAAGTCTGGGAAGGCTTATTTGGTACCTTGCAGGCTTCTTCTGAGAACCGAGGTGGTTGGGATAACCTCATACCAAGGATTTCTACTAACCCGCCAGCATATATACTGAAGCATGTTCGGTATCACGCAAGTAGAAGCCATGGCATCTCACATATTACTTAGATTTGGTCAGCCTTACAGAGATCAATGTGAAATGCTATCAAAGTATCAATGGTGGATTGAAGTCTATGCTTTGGTCGTGAGGCTGTGCTATTCTCCTTAAACTATGTGTTTGTTCCACAGCAACGTGACTTAACAATGCCAAGAGTCCAACATTATCATGAGATCACCGCCTTCGCCAATTCCTTCCCTTGTTGTTAAGGTTTTAGTGTTCCGAGCTATCCTATTCTTGTCTCCAAGAGATTCAATAACCAGTATACCAAGTCCAACAACCTCTCCGAACTCCCGAGTCACCGGCACCGAAGGACCCACCACCTCCGAACAGCCCGGACCCGTTTTCCAACAACCTTCCTACCAAGCAATCTCCAAACCCCAGTTCTCAGCTGAAGTAACTCTTTTTATAGATAGAAGCATGGGCATGATCCCAGTCGTTAAAACGGACGGTGCTTCCGCGGCCAAAAGGAGATAGCTTCTGAAGAAACCGATCCCTACAATACCAAGACGCCAAAAGCATTCCTTGCAAAACCATCACCAATTTCGTCGACGCGGTCATCAAGACCGATATTATCTTAACGGTTTCACGGTCCCCAACGCCGTGATTTCCCCTTCTCTATCAGTACATAAGTAGGATACTTATCTACCCCAAAAACCTTATCAACGCCATCCTTGCTTATCACCACCCAGTTAGGACCTCCTCTCCAATATTCATTTTTCTACCACACCCCCTTCTAGAAACTCGTCAGTCCCGCAAGTCTCACTCCCCCTCCTCTTTTTCTTTCCCTCCCTGTGTTTGCACCCTCTTCGCATCGGGTCCCGCGCGATCTGCATGCGCATTTCCCCCGGCCTCTGAACCATGAACTAATCCTTAAAGCAACTTTAGACGGAACATTTGAATAGAGGCACAGTTAATTCAATAATACGCCGCCGATCTCGTGATCGGCAGCTGGAATTTATTGGCCGCAGCTTGCAAAGGCTGCCAGTCTTGATCCTTTCGATGGAACTTATCACGACGGTGCAGGAACATAACAATTGCAGCACGACATGTTTTGGCTATCTTGCCAGTAGCTGAAGGTGAACTTCGACACATATCACAATCATCCCAAGAGTCACACAATTTGATACAACATATAGGTTAAATAAAATGAACATAGCTATGTTGGGTATAATTTCAGTAGCAAACTACTCAGTATGTATAAACAAATCGCATGTTCTATAAATTCATCAAGATTTACACCAGTGGCTACATTCAAACATGCTCCAAATATGTAAGCCCAAATCCTTTTTACTCGTCTGAGTATACCTTCTTCTTAATACGGACGAGCTGTGCCATCTCCTGCCAGAAACCCTGGGGAGGGGTTGTGATAGAGTTCTCATAGGCGTCAATGACAGGGCGCTCCCAGGTGAGGTCAACCTCATGGGGGCGGAGCCAGCGGGTCTTCTTGTAGACCTTCCAGAAAATGAAGAGAGCAGGCGCAACGAATTGCATGGTATAGTTTTGGAAGAAAAGCTCGGTGTTCCAAGGCTGGAATGACTTGTAGCCGTAGCACATGACAACGCAGAACTGGAAGGCAAGACCAATGTAAGCGCAGTATGGCTGGAAGCGACCGTAGTAAGGCATCTGTGATCGATCGACACCTTGAGCCTTGCAGGCGTGGTAGTAGTTGAGGAAGGTAATTCCCATAACGAGGTAGTTGATAAGACCACCAGCAGTCATAAGAGCAATGAGCCAGTTGAGTACCTGAGCGGAGCCGCTGCTGCACTGGAGGAATGAAAGCATGGGGAACAGCATGACGACACAGAAGCAATAGATAGGTACACCAGAAGCGGTTGTCTTTCGAAGGATTCGAGGCGCACGGCCCTCAAGGGCAAGACCATAGAGCGATCGAGTGGCGCAGTATGTGTAAGTGTTACCGGCCGAGAAGATCGATGTAAGCAGGAGGGCATTGATGATGTGAGGAAGGACATCAACCTTGAGGATGTCCATTGCCATGACGTACGGCGATGCAGCAGCGGTACCGCTTCCCTCTGTGCCATCAATAAAGATGGAGACGAGCTGGGGGTAGTTGTAGGGGACGACGATACCGACAGCCAAGGAGCCCGTAATAAAGAAGAAGCAGAATCGGTAGTAGACTGTCTTGAATGCAGCCTTGATATAGACTGTCGGTCGCTTGGCTTCAGCAGCTACCATTGAGATGTATTCGGGGCCGACAACAGTGAAACCGGCACTCCAGAGGGCGCCAAGGAAGCCCTCGAAGCGACCAAGATCGTGGTCACCATAAACTTGGGAGAAGAGACCGGGGTTATTCCAGTAACGGAAACCGTAGGCATCGCCCTGAGGGTTGCCGCCAACCATTGTAACGAAAGTGAAGCTGAAGAGTATAAGGATGAGTATGACCTTGCCACCCGACAACCAGAATTCGGCTTCACCATAGGCCTTGACAGCCAATATGTTTAGGAGAGCATATAGTATAATGACACCAATACAGATGCCAGCGGTGGGACCGGGGTTTGTGATCTCGGGGCTCCAGTAGGAGAGAACAAGGTTGATAGCGGTGATTTCGAATGGGATAAGAAGGCCTTCGTAAAGGAAGAAGTTCCAACCAGCCATAAAGCCAAGAGCGTCATCGCACCAATGACCAGCAAGACGGATGAAGCCACCAGAAACGGGCATATAAGTAGTCATTTCGGCGATACCATTGTTCACACATGCGAGAATACCAGAGTAAATTGTATAGGCGAGAAATAGACCAAGAGGGCCACCCTTGGCAAGACCACCACCGATACTCACGAAAAGAGCTGTACCGATGGAGCCACCAATGGCGACAAGCTGGATCTGTCGGTTGTTGAGAAGACGGTGCAGACCATCGGCGTTATCAGTGGTGTGTCCAGCGGTAAGATCGCCGTTGTCAGCGAGGTACTTGTCGCTTGCAGTGCCATTGTTCATGAACTTGGCGGAGTTCTTCTCCTCGTCGGAAGCCATCTTGAGAGCTATCACCAGAGAGGTGAAGTGAGAGCGTAGAGTAGGCTAGGAGGGGCTCGAGATGAGGCTCAATAGAGCAGGAGTCTGAAGCAATTAAGCAGCAGACTTGAACGAAGCGAATATACCCTGCAGGCTACAAGGTATATGGAAAGAGGTTAACAGGAGAAGACAGGAGAAGATGGTGAGGGAGAGGGGAAGAAAAGAGTATCTTGGAAGTGCAGGCGAGGAAGGTAATAAATAAATGCGAACATGGGGGGAAGGCTCGATTGACCCCAAAAAGCTGTTTCTTACCTCACTTATTACCTCTCTGCTCAAAGTAAGTAGGCTACCTAGGAAAGGTACCTGCTAATGCTAGGATTCCACTAAGACTGCCTAGGACTGAGACTAGGATTGGGAGTACAGCATCCATGGCTTTGCTTGGCTGGGGCTGAAGAGTTGGGTTTGAAGCCAACCGTAAAGTACAGCAACTGTAACTGCAAGTGCGCAGTTGGCTGCTGGTGCCGTTGTGCGTTGCTACTGTTGACGGCAACGCAAGCACGCAGCGGGATCATGGCGGCCAGTCCGAACAAGGATTAGTTGGAGGAGGTGTGGAGAAACAAAAGCCAAACAAACCCAAGTTGATTCCATCTGCTTCAGGCTACCTCAATCTCGAGTATCCGCTGCCTTGCGTGCGGTATAAAGGCTACCTCGGCAGAATGTAACAGATCGAACAAGCAAGCATGGATAATCAATTCAATCCTACCTCACACGCCCGCTCGAGTAATCCCAATCAATCCTGTTTCTGAGTTAATTTGTAGTTTTGATTTTTGTTACTTTTACCTTAGAGAAATTGCCATATTTCTATGGCACAGGATTCTCGATCCCACGACGTCTTTGAGATGGCTTCGATCAATGGGAGGCAAAAATGTCGTATTTAGTACTGCCTTTGGTCTGCGTCACTCTATTATAGAGTGTCGTGCTGGTGTAGGGTCCAGAGGAACGGTTCGTATGCTCTAGACCTACCTGTCCTATTCAACATGAGCCGCCCACGAGGCTCTGGTGTGCCGTATCCTCCAGGCACCTCACATTGATCAACTTCCCCAGAGACAACTAATTCAAGTGGTTTCAGCTCTCTCCACTTGGTGATCCCACGATCCTAAGCACTGCCCTCCCTTAATGCACGCGAGCATGTATATGCACTTCAGTGTCACTTCGACCCAGTCCAGTCCAGTCCAGTCCACTTCCTTGTTGCTATACCCGCCATTTACACTGGAGAAGAGGCAATATTTCCTGATCAGTGGCGGCCGGAGGTCTGGCCTGACAGCTCGAAACTTTGTGCAGTTAATGGTTAGCCTCAAGATAGCCTGTCGGACTGTTTTTGCGCCTTTGGATATTTCCCTTGTACCGCCTCGAAAAAATACATGGCACACCCATGCAACGCCCTTCTCCACCATAGATATGGCTTCTCCACCCGCTTGTAGCACATGTACTCGCTACCTCGTACATTGACTGCATACATCCATGCCAGGATGCTTCCCCGACAGCTGGCCCACCTGTCCAGATAAGGTACCCTGTCTTTGCCCGATAGCAGTTGGGCCCTAAGCCCTGGTACCGTACTCTGTACAGACTGCTGATCAACACCCATCTCACTCACGGTATCTGCTGGGCATTGCTATCAGTGTTCCTGGTAAAGGGTCTTTAGCTGGTCAAACCGACTTTCGCCCGGTGCTTGCCAAGTCACGAACAACGATATTTCCTTTCCCCGGATTCTCGACGGCAATCGGCTGTCAGGAGGCTCCAACTGGAGACGATACAGTACGTAATGAGTACCGCCAGATGGGTAACCTCCACTGAAAAAGCAGTGTGGAGCTTTCTCCATTCTTCGTCACAGGTGGATGACCTCCACAGAAGCAGATGAACGGGCCCTTCTTTTATAGTGGTCAGTGCCCTATGAAAGCCCCCGAGAAAGATAAGCTCCCTTAGCTCTTCTGGCCAACCAGATCTACCATATTCGCGGTTGTGAGTTGGGCGGGAGATTGACTGTCTGAGCAATATCTCCACAGTCGCACAGCAAAACCAAAGAGGCATTCCGACTATCAAAGGGATTACACGTATAGTTGTGCATGAGAAACACTGTCCCTAAGTTGTTCATGGCCAGATGTTTACTTAGGTGAACTGCTTAGCTGCCTTCAGTACCCATATCCAATTCCAAGAACCTGGCTCTTCCTGACGTCATCGCTAAAGGCTGTGCAATCCTAAGGGACGATGGCACCTGCCGAATTTGGCGAGCCGTTGCTGAAACGTGATTCTCATTGTTTGCGATGAGACTGGAGAGGTTGTCAACTTAAACCCACGCGACAACAACATAAGTACGTACCTAACCTCATTCGAGCCCTTCCCATTTTATACGCACTGCCGTCTTTGACGAGAGAATAATGATTAAAGTCATTCGGAGCTTGCTTCATCAAGTTATGTTATTGGATCCTGCAGCGGGAATATGGGTCCTGAGCGTACATCGCAGATCGCGCAGTTACCCCAAACTACCCTAAATTCTAGTTGTACGGAATCTGGGGTTTTGCGATGATCCTTCAGCACATCAAGAAGAGTAGTCACTACAATCTCTATAGCCTATCGGTTCTCGATGATCTTGCGTCTGCATCGGGTCACGAGGACTTTGTCCATCTCGAATGATTCTTACATAAAAACTTAACCTCCAGCGACGGATGTTTCAATTTGCCGCCCTCCCACCAATTCTCACCACCATCAACATCGGCTTCCCCGCTACAGTCTTGGCGGTTGTCGCAAGCACAAGCCAACCTCAGCATATTTCATCAATTTGATGTTTGATACTTAGCGAAGTCGGGTGTTTGAAGACCAGGTCACCGGTCACGTGTTGGCTGGCAACCAGAAGCTGAGGAACGGAATAAGCGACGTAGCTAGGACACACCTGTACGCCAACATTATTACCCCAGGTATCTGGCGCCCCTGTCCTAACCTACCTGGTACTCAGCTCCTGCTTGTCAATAAATGACAGGGTCAGACCAGTCTACGGAAAAAGCAATGCTTGGATTAAACAGATCGACTGCCAATACAAACAAAGCCTGCCTTTGCTATCTCGCAACGAACCTTGACGTTCAGCTTAGATCCTGCGCATAGCCTTGGCCTGTTACCGCGTTGATTTCCGTTTTACATGCCGCAAGAGTAATCGAATTACTATATCACTCTGCAACCGTATGATGACAACGAACTCAACAGTTTGACCTGTCGCGTGGGGAAGAAGTCATGATACATCAGTGCACGTATGCACCGTACTTTTCCAACCAGGGCTGAAGGTGAGACAATTGGCCAGTTACTAACCCTTGCAAATGGTCCAGACCCCAGTTGTCCATGAATCGGGCCCGAACAGATAAGTTGGTATTACGGGCCGAGACATGCAACAAATGCAATTCCGTCAACTGCGTCTGGCGCGCCTGTCGCCAATCCAACCCTCGTTATTTTATGGATCCTGTCGTACGGACACAGCACGCTCCTTGCACCACAGGCAGTGCATTGCATCCGCCCGGTTCGTGATGGACCTACGCTATCAGTATCATTACCCTCGACGAGTCTTTAACGACAGAAGCTCGGTGCGCTCTGAGGCATATGTTTACGAGCGTCCAATGATAAACCGTCCGAAACGTTCGGTAGCTCAGTATTCAACCAGGATCCAGGAAAGACCCCACTGCTGAGTCCTTCGTCTGGGCGCGATTTGCAGTTGATAACAGGCAATGCCTGTTGATTCTTGGCACTGGAAGTCCGGAAAACTGGTATGCGTTTACTGTTAATTTACGGCGTCTTGGCTCATTATCACTACTATGGTATACTGATACTGGTGTACATTGGGCGGTAGACAATAATGGCGCCAACAATACTGTATATCACTGCAGTTTCAAGAAGCAAGCTTTTTTCCTAATTCGTGACATGCTCATAGAGACGAGTTGAGAACCCTCATAGGCCTCGGGAGGAATCCGAGTTTTGCGCTATATGCGCAAGCCGCAGCCACAATTTTCGCCGTACAGCACAGTTCTGATGGTGCGGGCTGATCCGTAAACATGAACTTTGTGTGGAAAACGGCTCAACTGCTAGCCAAGATAAAGACTTGTTGCGCAGTTTCGATTGGTACGGCCTCCCACGAAGACCCCCCCGTTCTAAACGTCTTGGAGAACGTTTGCCGTCCCTTGCCCGAGAACAATACGCCCTTCCCCGACTCTACCTAGTTACGGTGTACATACGCATATTTGGTCTAGATCAGGGACTGAAAAGTGGGAATGAGCCTGGTAAACGGGCAAGCAACCTTGTCAACTACAACGGACCCTGACGTTCCTTGTTAACCGCAACAGAGGATGGACACGCAGAATAAATGACGCTTTGCTGTTTAAGAGTCCCTTGACAATAAACCTGGCAGGCTAGGTCGAATTGTCGGATGACTGTTGATGAGGGTATCCACACTATTAGAAACTCTCGAATCGGTTCTTGACGCTCTCTATCGGTTCCATTAAGCCGGTGGTGAAAATTCTTCACTTATCGAACGAAATGACAGGTGGTGAGACAGAGGCAAGTTGCTTATTCCTGAAAGCCAAGGAGTTAAGTATTAACTTCAATTCTAGCCAAGCAGCCAAGCAGTCATTGTTCCGACTTGCCGCACCCTCTCTACACAAAAACCGCTGCGGCATCGACAAGGTGTATTGAACGTCAACAATTTACAATGTAGTCTGAACCGATCGAGGGGATAGCACAGTCCTCCAGCTCTTGGGCTTGCTTGGCTTTGGGGAGTAGTCTCCAACATCACATGTCTAGTGTCTAAGTCGACAGATACACGAATTTGTTTATATGTGGCGTCGCAGGCCAAATAATACAAAAGCTATGACATGACGTTACTGCTAAAACTAATATGGCATACGATTAGTTGTATCTTTCATTGTTACCATCGATCCAAGCCTCATGCAAGGTGCTGCAAGCTGTCAAAGTTGCAGCGCCGTGATGATCGATTTGGGATCGTCAACATTTCGGCCGGGATGGAGACCTTTCGGTGGGGGGAAATTCCGTCCTTTCCAACCGTGGCCGGCGTCCGATGAGGGGCAGGTGCGGTGCAGTGCGGAGACAGTGGGAAAGAGGCAGAAAAAAAATTCTAGTCCATCAGCGAAGTCAATGGAAGCCTATGACTGTATTAGTAAACAACGAGCACAACTTTGGCAACGTCCACCAAAAATTATACCAACCAGGTGAACGTGCTACAGTTGCCCGTCTGCTGTTGTTGACGATACAGAACAACGCATTTTGCTCCGCCGCTTCACCAAAATTCAGAGGCACAGAAGGGCATCTTGTTCAGTGCGAGACCGGGGCCAAGACCTAACCCTGTTCTTAAGCCGCCATAACGTTGACGCCTAACTAGCACCTTTTTTCTTGATCAACGAAGGCAAATTCTGTATTGCAAACAGGTACAGATACAGCTATGAGTAGCACGAACGAGTGTGGCAGCGCTTTGCGCAATGGCTGCTATACCTCTATTCTGCTCTCAAAAACGGGCGGCGCCGAGTCACAACCAGCCCCGAGCTCAACCTCCGGCTCCGTATCGGACCCAGCTCCGGTGGCCGGGGCTCTGATCAAGGCTCTCGTTACCCGGTTGGCTTCCTCTGGTTCCGGCTCCGACTCCGACTCCACGGCCGAGACATCGGCAGACGTCCCACAAGTTCTCTCAGTAGGCCTCGCTGCCTTGAATGCCTTCCTCCAGGTCAACGTTACGGGCCCTATCCTTCCGGAGTCGGCTGCCCTCAGTTCTAAATTCACCAAGGAATGGGCTAGTGCCCAGCCGGATGATACAAAAAAGTCCCATGCTCATCTTCACAAGGCTTGCCTCAGCTATCTTGAGGTCGACGGTGTATCACCGTATGCTTACATTCCTCACTTGGAGCTCTTTGCTCTAGCACGATCCATCTTAGCACAGGAACTCAGCCAGACCACCAACGATGTTGTTGAAATCATCTCTGAAGACCGACCCTTGAAGTGCAGCCTTGCTTGGGCAAGACTTCGGGTTAACGTATGGCACTACAAGCTCTTGACACAACCCAGTCTGGGACATGGTTCCAACTTTGCTCGAAGCTCCCAGTGGAGCGATGTGCCTACACTGGCATCCACGATCTTGGATGGCATTGACAGTGTACGAGCACAAGTCCTCGGAGAGGAAGTTTGGGCGGCGGACAATGATGCCTGGAGCCGTGACGAGAAGGTGCAGTTTCTTGTTGAAGCCGCCAACAATTATATCCTGTTAGGTCGTGACGATAAAGCCAAAGAAGCTCTCAAGGAGGCTTCTCAGACAAGCGGCCTTGAGTACGCCCTCTCAGGTGCTCTCGGAAAGAGGACGAAATTCCAAGAGAACAGCATCAGTCAGCTTGTTGTCTTGGCCAAGAGCGGTACCGAACAACAGCCGGATAGTGTGGAAGAGGAAGCCAAACCGGATGCCCTCCAGTTGAACGACGACACTCTTCACGAGGAGATCCAGTTCTCAAAGGAGGAGAACGTAGACGACAAGAAGGCCTCCCTTCCTGCTGCCCTGGCTGAACTCTCCCCTGACGACCAGCCTCAACTGTCGCCGCTTGACCAGATAATTCTGCTCACAGAAGCTACGCTCAAGGACGCTTTCTCACCTATAGATACCCTGACTTCAGCAGAGGTTCTGCCATATGCAGTGCGAGTCATCGGAGACAAGTCGACCAATTGGCAGATCTATACTCAGGCCTTGTTGGTCCGTTCCCGAATTGAAGTGCACCGTAGCCGAACTGTTGAGAGAGGTGTGCTTCAGCTTCAGGCTGTGGCAGATCAGGTTCTCACCGACACAACCGCTGAAGCTCAACAAAAAGCCGAGGAAAAGGAGCAGAGCACTGAAACAGACGCTCCTGCTATCCAAGTTACGGCTCCCGATGAAGCCCCCGCCCCCGTTCAGAGTAAACCAACCTCTTTCCTTCCTGCTCCTAAAGCTTCAGAATCCGCTCCCGCACACGTGCGTCTCGAATACATTCACGCCATCTGCTCCCCTCCTCGATGGCATCTCGAGTCTGAGCTGGCCTATGCTTGGGCTGGTATTGGTTCTTTGGCCTCTGCTCTTGAGATCTTCAAACGACTTCGATTGTGGGCCGAAGTGGCACTTTGTCTTGCCAGCGCTGCAGCATCCGAAGATGAAGATGGTCGTGGGAGTGGTGGTGAAGAGAAGGCCAAGGGAATCGTCCGATGGAGATTGTTCCACCGCACTGGAGAAACATCTCCCACAGATCCCGACGATGAGGATATCGGTGATGATGTGACCCTTCTCAGGGCTGCAGACTTCTCCGGACCTGAGCGTGACCCTTCACCTCCCAACGCCCCACGCCTGTTCTGCATTTTGGGTGACATCGAAAATGATCCCTCTTACTACGAACGTGCTTGGGAGATTTCCAAGCATCGCTTCGCTCGGGCTCAGAAGTCTCTTGGTGAATACTACCTCCAGAACAAGGAATGGGAGAAAGCTCGCGAGGCATACAAGAAGGCGACAGCTGTCAACCGTCTGAGTCCCGAGATGTGGAGTCGTCTCGGAGATATCAGCTTGCGCCTTGCACAGTTTGGCGACGCTGCTGAGGCTTTCAACCGCTCCATCGGATCTGCAAGCGATACAGCTGGAGGCGAAGATGCTCGAACATGGAGCAACTTGGGAAGTGCCCTCTGGAGTCTGTACTGCGAAGTCATCGCTGAGACAACGAAGAACCCTACCATCGTAGACGGAACGCCTGCACCTGTCCCTGCTGAAGATGAAGAAGAGGATGTGGCTCTTGCCGCCGCTTCTAAGCCCTCGGACCGTGATCCGGCAACCCTCCTAAGCCAGTCCCTCGCAGCTTACAAGCGAGGCGCTTCTATAGCCCACGATAACTGGCGAATCTGGGACAACGTACTCACTTTGGCCTCGCGTGTTCAGCCGCCTGCTGTGCCAGACATGATTCTAGCCCTTAAGCATATCATCCGTATTCGCAAGACCGAGGATGCTCTCGACGCCGACGTCCTCGGTGCGCTACTTCAAGACGCCGTGCTTTCCATGGAAAAGACATCGAGCACAGGTGTGTACGATCCTCCTCGTGGAACACCAGAGAGACTAGTGATGCGTCTGATTGAGGAGGAGGTAGTACCACTGATTACAAAGCGATCGGAGCTATGGACACTAGTCTCACGGCTTCGTGCCTGGAGAAGGGATTACTCAGGTGCCATCGACGCAGCTGAGCGAGCATGGCGTGCAGTCCTCGGATCATCAGGCAGTGGTCTTCTGCCCGGCGCAGCGGCTACGACAGAAAATGAGGCACGAGACTGGACCGTTGACGAGGGTGCATGGACTATCGTTGTGCAGAGAACTGATGAGTTGGTATCTGTGTATGAGAACTGGGGTCCTTCCGTTGAAACCATCGGTAGCAAATGGAAGGGCAAGGCGAGAAGCGCAGTGAGGAGTGTGATGGGCAAAGGCAAGGAGAGATGGGAGGGAAGTGAAGGTTGGAAAGTCTTGGAAAACTTGATGGAAGGGTTGAGGATCTCCTGAGAAGCCGAATGAAAAGGAGTTGGCTAGGTCACGAGAAACGCACCAGGCATGATAAAAGAGCAGAACGACTTATAGACAAAACCAGGTGGTAAAATGCACTGATTTTCAACGACTTGTTGGGCTTCCTAATGGACCATTTGAACCACCGGATATGCTGAAACATAATCGTAACCATTTAAACAGCAAGGGCCATCTACTGAGCAGTGAGATAAAACATATCAACATCGGCACTTTTCTCAAAGGTTAAGTGCAATATTTACGGATTTTTCAATTCAGGCTCAATTCAATTCTATCCGGATTCAGTAGACCTGATTGGAAAATCAAGTTAACAGGCCAATCATAGGGCATGATCCCATTCAATCCGCATAAGATATTGAAGTGGCCACAACGCTGTTTGACATATTTCGCTGCCACCCACGCCCGGCAATAACCCCCCAACGCTACACCGTGATTTTATCAAACATCTCCCATATCCACGAATAGATTTTCCGACAATCCTTATGAAACTTTCACAAACGTTTTTCCAACGTTTCTCGGACAAAGAAGTACACCAAGTCGTTCGGATACAGCGGAGTTCGAGTGCTCAAGTCGACCACTACGAAGGACGACACTTCTATTTTTTGCCCTTCTTTCGGCCTGGCACGACCTTGAAACCAGCGGCCTGCATACTGGCATCATCACGAGGGCTAGTGGCAGCGGCAGCGGTACCGGAGTTGCTGGAACTTCCCTTCTTAGCAACTTCGCTCCAACCGCCGCCGTTTCCTCCCTTGTTATCGGGCTGCTTCTCGACAACTCCACGCTCAGCAAGCTTCTTGCGGCGGACAAACTCCTCGGCGAAATGACGACCATCCATGGTGGTCGAGTTGGCATAAACAGCATCAGCGATCAGACCAGTGTCGAGAGGCAGGACATCGAGAGCAGCTTGGAAGGTGGCGACTGTACATGTGATTAGCTCATTCTCATTTACTTCTGGTATGTTTGACTTACTATCAATCACTGCGGTGATGCCCCGGGAAAGCTCCCGGCCGACCCACTTGTTGAACTCCTCCATGGCAGTGTTGCCAGTGTCAGCCTTGCCATTGCCTGAAGCGACTGGCTTAGAGACTGGCTTTGTGGGCGACGTGATAGGCTTGATGCTGGTGGCACTGACTGATCGACCTTGGGATGATGGGCCGGTAGGAACTTTAACTTTACCACCAGCGCCAACAGTAGCCCAGCCACTTCCAGGGGGCGGAGCTGTAGCAGCAGCAGCAGCAGCATTAGTCAAAGTCGATTGACCTGGCTTGCCGGCAAGGTTGGCGTAGCTCTTGGATACGCTAGTAGGAGTTCCGACCTGAGGGCTTGTCTGGCTAGCTTTCTGCTTACGAAGCTCTTCCTCACGCTGGATTTCGGCAAGAGTCTTCTTGCTGGATGTTGAAGTTGCAGGGGCGGTGGTAGAGGCGGTCTTGGATGGTCCGGGCTTGGACCAAGGGCTACCGGCTGGGGCAGGAGAACCGTGGCCCCAAGTACTAGTAGCAGGCAGACCAGCGTTAGAGGCGGCAGCTGTCTTTTCACGTTCCCTAAGTTCTTGCTCAAGAATAGCCTTCCTCTGAGCAGCGGCGGCCTCCTCAGCTTTGGCGGCTTTACGTGCTTCGGCCTCTTGAATCTCCTTCAGACTGGGGCCCTTATGGCCTTCAGCTCCGTGGTCCTTTGCCCAAGGAGCCAGTGGTGGTGGCTGTGCATTGACGGAAGCGCTGTCAGGAGTTCCGGTCTGGGAGCGATTGTACTGCTCGGGAAGGTTTGAGCGAGCGCGCTGGGCAGTCGGGGCGGGAAGAGGAGTTCCAGTAGATGCGGGAGGGGGGAAGGGCATGGGCATGTCGGGCTCAACTGGTTGAGCAGCGGCCGCAGCAGCAGCAGCCTGAGTCTTTTGGACCTGTTGAGTCAAAGACAAGGCATCTTCAGCAGCCTTCTTCTTAGCAGCTCGAGCAGCTTTGCCACTCAGAGCTGGAGCCTCCGCAGGTCGCTGGTCCTCCTCAGGAGCAGCCTCTTCAGTAGGGGAGAGTTCCTCGGATGGCCCCTCCTCGCTACCCTCTTCGGCCTTAGCAGCCTGCTCAGCCTCCATCTGAGCTTGATATTGCTCGAATTCCTGTAGACGCTGCTTGAAACCTTCAGAATCCTGCTCCAGGTTCTCGGTATCAGGCAACCCAGCGCGGGCGCCAGCATCAGCAGCAGGGGCTCCGATGGGCTGAGGAGCGCCAGAGTTCTGGAGATTGGCGAGCACTTGACGCTCAGTGTTCGCAAAGCCCGTCAAATCATCATCCCTGAAGGGATCTCCGTTTCCCGAACCAGACGGGACAGCTGTCTGGCTGCCTACTGGCCCAGCTCCTTCAAAGAAACTGCCAGAAGGGGGCATGGCACCGATAGGTTGCTGGTGGGAGGGCATTCCGATGGGGTTTGGGGACGAAATGTTACCAAAACTTGGCTGACTCTGGAGGCTGTGAGCGCTAGAGTGGTGTTGCAACATTGGGCCGGGGATAGGGAATTTGGACAGGGCCTGAGCACGCATGACGTACTCGCGCTGCTGGACCATGAGATACTGCTCTTCCTGCTTGCGTCTCTCTAGGTTGTTTTGCTCCTCGGCTGTGAGGGTACGTCCAAAACTTGGGAACACGCCGCTCAGGGGAGGAACCACGCCGCTATTTCCCTGAGATGGGAACGGCCCAGGCTGCGCAGGAGGACCATGAGGAATGCCGATTTGAGGTACCAAAAATGGCTCGCGCGAGTTGCCAATACGGCGAATAAGTTGACCTAGAGGCTCGAATTCGGGATCTTCCACTTTCTTGACGCGCAAATCAGGAGTAAAGAAGTTGGCCTTGTACCAGTCATTCATCTCCAAACCAGTGAAAGGGCCCTGGATCTGTCCTTGAGGATCCAAATAAACCCATCTCATGCGATCAGGCATAACCATCTGTCGAACTTGCGCAGCGGGAGGCTCAGTGCCCCCCTGACCACCGCCAACAAAAGGCAGACCACCACTAATAGGGGTGAAAGACTGGGGAGCTGCCGCCGCAGAGATAGGGTGACTCGACTCCCCAGTGGTGAAGATACCTTGAGCTCGAGGGGCATCACTAGCAGGGAAAAGCTCCTCGAAAAGTCCGCGATTAGGTCGCATTGGGCTCTCAGTGTCGCGAGTTGGAATACCAAAGTTGCTCCGGCCAATGGCACCCAGAGGGTTACTCTGGCGAAGATCGGGCAGTGAGTCAGACAGATTGTTATCGTGCTCATGAGCCTGCATCTGGGCCTGCATGGCAGCAGGGAACAGAGACCCCATTTTGCTGCCGCGACCGATGCTTCCAGTTCCAAGGCCACCAGCGCTGGCGGGACCGAAGACGTTGTTAAGGCTCGACAATCCAGGTGATTGAAGCTCTCCCATAGGGCTGAAAAGAGAATTTCCAAACACAGCACCCAAATTGGGCCTTTCCCGGTCTGGAGTTCCAATTGCAGGGCCACCAGGTGCGGGCCAACCTGATAGAGTATTCAGCGAGGGGTAGGCCTTGGCGCCCACGCTGGAGGTCTGACTGCGATCACCTCCATCATAGCCACCAAAGCCCCGACCGATAGAGCCAAAGTTTGAGGGCGCATCGTGAAGACCTCCGCCATGAGGTTTGTCGTCATTACCGTCGCCGTCGTGGCCATGTCGCTCAGCTGGAGGGCTGCGGTAGGGGTTGGTCTCGGAAGGGCTCAGTGGACCGTCATCACCATGGCCTCCAAGGCTAAGGCCCGACATACCAAAATCGGCTGTAGAGCCCTTGATAGGCGTACCCATAGCGCCAGCTTGGTTATTCTGCTGGGACAAACCGGCAGTATCAGTGTCCGGAGCACCACTGAGTACCGCGCTACCTGATACAGTATCGTCTCCAAAGGGATCGGTGTCGGTTCGCGGCCGGGATCGCCAAGATTGCTGGCTAAGAGGATTTTGACCCTCTGCGGGTTTGCCACTCAGGTTATCCGCACTGTCCTTGGGAATCAGATGGGCCAACCTGCTTCCACTAGCAGAACCACCGACACGTTTATCACCAACGGCAGGTGAGCTTGTCAGTGCAAAGTTTCCAAACCCTCCTGCACCAGGCGTTGTCTGATTAGAAGGTGGCCAAATGGAACTAACACCGCCAATGCCACCCGTGTTAGATCGCATTAAATTGCCAAATGGGGGCAGTTTTCCAGGAGCCTCGCGGGAAACAGGCTCGCTATCAGATTCATCGGCTTCAGCTTCCTTAAGATCGGTTTTACTACGCTGGAACCAATACGATGGATCCTCACGGTTGAAACGGCCGGCAGCAGTGGGAGATGCCAGAGCGCTCCCACCGAAGGGGTTCGATTCGATTGTCTCGCGTCGTCGTGTACCGGGTCGTGTAGCTGACGAGGGTGAACTGACGCCGAAAGTATTGGAAGCGCCTTGTGATAAAGATGCTTTGCGTCCGTTTGCACCAACTTGGTGTGCGTCCTTGTTCTGGGTCGGAGGTTTAAGCGGCGAATTGATCTCAGTATTAAAAGCCTACTAGTGATTAGTACAAACTTAGAAAGTTGGTGATAGAGTGGGGACAGTCGCACCTCTCTCTCCTCCATGGACATATCCTGCAGTCCCATTGGAGTCGAATCTCCGGAATCATCCCAGCAGGCGCCAGGTTCCTGCGGGATATGGTTGTCATTGCTCTTGCCCCAGCCTCTTGGTGCATGCCCATTCACTTGCCCAGGATTCCAACCTGGGGCAAAAAGGTGAGACACATCTTCGGCCGGTTTTTGTAAGCGGTAGATCTCAAGGAGCTCTTCCCTTGTGTATCGCGTGGGAGGCAGCTCATATGTCGAGTTGGACGCAGTCACAGGGCTCTCGGCGGTGGCGGGGGGTTGAACTGCATGATCCGTCGAGGGCGGAGGCTGAGAAGAGGGCTGACCGAGGGGAGTTGTAGATGATCGACGGAAAGTGAGGGTGCCGTTGGTAGAGCGGCCATCTCTTCTAGTCCTGAAATATTGTTAGTGATGGTTCATTAAAATCATCAAACTTCAAGTAGTTGTATAAAATGCATGGTAGCCGACTGCATGGGGCAATCCCCAATGGACCGGGAGGGGTCGTAACAAGAGACCACAAGTATCGAGAGAGTATAAACCGTGGCTATACACTCGAAACAAGGCAGTTTCTAGTATACCGAAGCGCTGCGAAGCATATAACATACTGTACACCACACACCACACGCGGGGTGCTAGGGAACACAGTATGCAGCACAACATCCCACCATGATACCAGATCCAGGTACGAAGGTCCAAGCAAAAACATAACCATGGAGTGGCAAGTACTTACCAGTCTCCAGAAGTATTCCCCCTTACATCAATTCTTGCTCCTCTGGCATTGGAGTTCTGACCAGCGGCAGCCGAGGCAAAGCTCGAGGGGAGATTAGTCGGCATATTGAGTAAACACTACTATAAAGCTGATGCTTAAGTCGGGTTGAATCGTCGTCTCGAGTGCGGATGCGAGTTCGAGCGGACGGGAGAGAGTGTGGAACGTTTTTGTCGTTCGAGGTCAAGGGGCGCAAATGTTGCGTCGATGGTTGGTCGAATCGGCGGAAAATGGTACAGGCAAAGACAGCTGAAGAACAGTGGCCTTGAGCTGCAATGTGGCTAAGAATTGCTCGTTAAGGAGTTTGCTGAAGCGAACGCGCAGCAACAACGTAAAAGCTTTAGTGGAGGCCGAGACACGGGAGCACAAAACGATGCTTTCTAGCGATAGTCAAGAGACGAAAGCGGGCAAGGTGATATGCGATATCGTAAAATGATAGTGTTACTAGTGGTGATCGGCGGGGGAGCGCGACGTAATTGTTGACTGAAGTGATATTTCTTTCTTTCGGGGATCCGACGAGAAGAGGGCTTCGTGTGATGTTGCGGTGGTGATGTAAACGCTGTGGTTTGGGGTTACCTTTAAACGGGGAAGGAAAAAAATCGAGCGGAAGGGTTTTGGGTGACGGAGTCGAAAAATTAGATAGTGAGGTACCTGATTCTGCTTGCGGTTGCCAGCCTCCTCGGTGGTTACAGTTCACCTATGGTGGGCTTTCATGGACCTCACCAACAGGATTGGCACTGGCTTGTCCAGGCCACCTCACTGAAAGTCTGTGATTAGTGGGGTTGTTATGACCCGTAGTGCCATGCAGCCGACAATTTACCGGCACTTGACAGATTGAATTTCTTCTGTTGGTTCAGGGCTGTATCCTAAACGAAAATGGGGACGAGATGCAGAAGCCATTGAGGCTTGACCACTTCAGTCATGTATCTATCCTCAAGGTCCAAAGACGAGGTTTAATCTAGCTATATACCCAGGCAGTTCGCTACCGAGCACTTGGGTCAGGGGACTCTAATTTTTTGATCAAGGATTGATCAATATCTAATCTCGGTATCGATCTTTGAACATTGAACGTGGCAAAGAATTAAGGTAGAGAGGGGTCACGTGTCGTCACACAGTGAGGCACTGTATGACATCCATCCTCGTCTATCTCATCCTCTGAGTCACGTCACGTCGCGCCGGAGCGCGTCGCGTTCTCCAACCACATGGAAAAGTTAACTTCTAGAATACAACCTAACGAGAGAATGTCAGGTGGGTAACAATAAAATAGAGACACTAAAAGTCTATCGCCATAAGAATTAGAATAGTGACAAAAGTCTTTAGGTCAGTTTTAGGGAATATTTTGACTAGATATTTTTGTAAACATCCGGCATCTTGAAATACCCAGACAACCATGTGATCGAAGATATTTGCAGCCATCTCCCATTGACTCCCTCGAACAAGGTATCTGAACAGGTCTGTCGCATCTTGTCCGCATGCTGATCCATCCGCATTCCTTGAGTAGAAAGTGCTTATCCTTACAGCTCAATTCTTTGCACAGGCAGGCCTTAAAAGTCGATCAAAACTGACTCAGATATCCACCTCTCGCTGTAAGATACCGATAGGACCACTCGCATCTTTCCCCGTTAGCTTCCATTTCCTGTTTCTCAGGAGAGGCTCTTCTCTCACTTACGATAAATGGAACATGGATAGTGTACAACAGATTACAAACACCCACCACCCGCCCCAGTCAACGGTGGTAATGCAGTATCCGAACTCATCACCGGCTGGTCGAGGCTGACGTTGGCATTGGCAGAATGAATGGGACCAGTAGGTCACGTTCATAATAAAGAGGCACCAAGTTACCATCATTGTTGTCCAAGTGAGGAAGTATTCTGTGATGTCGCGCCTGGCAACGGTAACTTTCAGATAATAAAGTGCATGAATACTAAAGAATAACAGAAACACCTGGAAAGGCACTTAATTGTAAGTACTTGGTCTATGTCGCCGGGTGTCTGGTTTCAATAAAACTTACCAAAGCCATGTTAGACCAAGCAAGTGCCCTTGAAACTTTCATTCCACCCACGTTCCTACAAGCGCAGAACGTGATCATTACCGCCAACAGGAACAACATCACGGATGTGCGAATCACTGTACCACACAGAAAGGGTGACAATCGCCGGCTTTCTCTCACTGACGTGATCTGAACATCGGTGGGGGAGCATGTACAGAAATGCATGGCGAACTAGATTTATCTCAAGGGCGAGCGTCGCAGAAACAAAGCCTAGTAATGAATGGCCGAAACGTGGTCGATCGTTCAAAAACTTTGAAAGATTTTGGGACGAGCGCCCTTTTTCATCAACGTCGGTTATTTGGGACAGGGTCCCGTGCGTATAGATAGGAGGCTCTGGATTGGAGGCATAAACTTGTATGACGAAGTGTACGTTCGGTTGCCATGTCCACCTGGGTGTCGTCCAGTTGAATGGGTATTTCTGCGCCCATGGTACATTGATTGATCAAAATCAATGAGGCGTAGTAGGGAATCATCCAGTGACCATCAAAGTCTTGAAGTGACGTGGTTGGCAGTGTCAGGTTCCATAGAGATAATGTGAAGTTCTCAAACATTCAGAAGGAAATGCGCTTTGAACTTCTTGTTCGCACGATCTGGTGCCCTCAACATCATTTGATCACCGAGTACCTCGCAAGCAAAAGTTTTGCGGGACCCTTGCTCGCCACTTGTGGCTTCTCCATCGATTGAAACTTCAACTCGGAAAATGGTACCCTCCTTGGGAACGACTTTGACTCCCCTCTTTTTTGTTATAATCTCGAAGACGAACTTGCGATCGCGGACAACAATGCCTTGAATGCCAACTCGACTTGGGCAATGACTTCGCACAACCTGGATAGGCGCCCCATGGAACTCGGCGCTCGCCAACTTGACTGCTGCGCTAGGTCCTCCAGTAAAGATGTCGTTTCCAAGTAGCTCCCGGGCGTATCCTAACCATAACTGGCTCAAGGGTTCATAAATATGATATTTTTGGCCATCCTTGGGTATATCGTGAAGACCTAGATTTCGTCTCTCCCGTGAAGAGAGTGGCTTGGGCTTCTGCTTTCCCTTCTCTTTCTTGTCTTGGCGGGCTTTTCGGCGTGCGACGCGGGCATTGATGGTAGCTGGTGGAGGAGAGGTCGGTCGAAGAATGAGCGAGCGGTGCTGTATCTTTTCTGAATAGATCCGGTTTACACTGTCGGGAGAATGCGCTCTGGCCAGCAGATTCTGTGTGGCTTGCTGTGGTACGCTAGACATGACTGCCCAGGTAAATATAGCTCAGAAATTGGGTGATCAATAATGAAGTTAGAAGCCTGTGAGGCCGGAGAAAAAAAATGTTTTAGCGGAAGGATACCGCGATCCTGCAAGCAAATTTCTGGGGAAATGAGACGGTAGTGGGGCACGAGCTCCTTCCCCCTCAGATGGGTAACAATAAAATAGAGACATTAGAGAAGGCTTACAGAAATATCTCGTCAGAAGATCATCTAAACTAACCTAAAGATTCTGTCGCTATCCTAAACCCTTATAGTGACAGAGCTTTAGTGTCTCTATTTTATTGTTACCCACCTGCCCCCCCTTCCATCACATGCCGCTTCGCTTGTTCGGTAGTCCAGAGTCATGGAAGTTAAATGATCCTGTCCCCACTTGGCCAATGCCTACCTTCGCGACTCGATTATGAGCTTCCAGAATATTGTTTATATCTTGTTTGAGTGAAAGGCAACAAATGGCTGTTTAGAATCTTCTTCAATTCGAGTAATCGGCACTCCTTTCAATTACCAACAGAACTTTTTCGCTTGCCCTGTGATGGTGCTTTTGATATTAAATAATAGCTGATTGTCAATACCTCCGTTCACTTCGTGTCTGAAGGACTCACAAAGTACCCTCCTGGAACTTGCATCAACGAGAAACCGCAGCCATGTCACACAACGAGACCGATGCTGATTCAACGGTCAATTCAGCGCCAGACCTTCAGATCTTAGGCGATGAAGTCACACTTCAACCGAGTGGCTATGTCGAGCCGCCCAAGAAAATTCCTGAAGGCAAGGAGGAGGCTTTGATGGACAAGTTTGCCTCGTTTCGCTCTGAACCTTTCCGGTAACGATCCCTTTCCACGTCATCACGAAACTCGCCGTCATACAGCTCTATGTCCTTACCTTGAGGCATTGGCTAACACTTATAGATTTCTTCGGGAAGTGTCCCTTTACGTGTCCGGCGAAGGATGGCGCGCCTATGATAATGTCATAGGCCAGCCAGTCTTTTATTCCGGATTCTCAGAGAACATGAAGAATATGGTGCTCTCAGCTCCTCTTCTTCAACAAAGAATTAGCCAGCTCGCTGAGCACCGTGTGGCTGTTGAAGAACGAGAGGGTTTGCTGCCGAAAGACAGTAAAGACCATGGTGCCAGACGTTCTCAAAGACTCAACGAGATTGAATCAGGACTTCAACAACTAGCCGACAAATGGACTGATGACATGATCTGCAAGATGGAAAGCAAAGCTTTTATTCGTGGTGCTTATTACTTAGCTACTCAGCTATTGACACGCGCCTACCACCAAGGCATTCATGTCTCTAGCGAAGAAGTCTTGCGATTGCGGAAGGTTGCAGAGGTGGCAGCCCAAAAGAAGCAGAGTATCATCTTCTTACCAAGTCATCGGTCACATGTCGACTACGTCTCTTTGCAGCTCATCTGCTACCGTCTAGGCCTTACGTTACCGGTAGTAGTCGCGGGAGACAACCTGAACATACCAGTATTGGGCGAATTTCTACAGCACGCCGGAGCCATGTGGATCAGAAGGGCATTCGGTGATGACGTCTTGTATACTACACTGGTCCAGTCATACATCGATACGCTTCTGCAGGAAGGTTATAATTTCGAATGCTTCATCGAAGGAGGTCGCTCCCGAACAGGGAAGCTTCTACCACCCAAGTTCGGTATTCTTAGCTTCGTCCTCGACAGTATTTTATCGGGTCGCGTTGAGGATGCCATTATTTGCCCTGTCAGCACACAGTACGATAAAGTGATAGAGACGGAGGGTTATGTTACGGAATTGCTTGGGATGCCCAAGAAGAAGGAAAACCTGGCCGACTTCTTGAGCGGAGGGTCATCCGTCCTATCCCTACGCTTGGGTCGCGTGGACGTTAGGTTCCATGAGCCATGGAGCTTACGAGGATTTCTAAACGATCAGCTATCGAAACTGCCTAGCATCCCACGCGGGCTTGATACGGACCATCAGCGCCCTGAAGTCCGAACAGTACGCGAGAAGCTTTTGCGGACAATGGGGTATCAGGTGTTGAGCGACATTAACGATGTATCGGTCGTGATGCCAACGGCTTTAATTGGCACCGTTCTTCTGACGCTTCGTGGCCGTGGAGTTGGTAAAGAAGAGTTAAAGCGTCGAGTCACATGGCTCACAGAGCGTGTACGCGCAAAGGGTGGGCGTGTGGCCCATTTTGGGAATGCACCTCTCACCGAAATTATTGAGCGCGGCCTTGAAGTACTTGGCAAAGATCTTATTGGCATGGTTGATGGTCTTGCTGAGCCTACTTATTATGCCGTTGATCGCTTCCAATTATCCTTTTACCGCAACATGACAATCCATCTCTTTATATACGAGGCGCTTGTCAGTGCGGCAATGTACTCACGGGTGAAGAGAGGAGGTGGTCCACAGATGCAAGACATGCCATTCGATGAGCTGAGGGAGCAGGTGTTCTTTCTTTCGTCCTTATTCCGTGGCGAGTTTATTTTCTCTAGTGAGGGCCTCGATACCAACTTGGACAGGACCCTGCGAGGTCTGGAAGCAGATAATGTTATTCGTGTTGACCGTGATGCTGAAGGCAATGTTACCATGGTTGGTCTTTCAGAGCAGGAAAGGAAAGCTGGCCGGGAAAATTACGATTTTTACTGCTTCTTGATATGGCCTTTTGTCGAGGCAACTTGGTTGGCAGCAGTCTCTCTCATGGGGCTTACCCCTCCGGTTGGACAAAATGGAGAGACCTGGATTGAGCAAAGCAAAACACACAATAGTGCCCAGTTGGTAAGTCTGGCCTGCGCCCCTGAACGTTGATGTTGTCTCTTCATATGCTTACGAATGTCCCCACTTAGCTCGGCAAGACGCTCTACCACCAGGGTGACCTTTCTTATTTTGAGGCTGTCAACAAAGAAACTTTGAAGAACTCGTATATGCGCTTCGAGCAAGATCAGATTTTACATGTCGTGAAATCTAAAGATTCCAAGATTCCTCCTCGTGTCCAGCTCGACGCCTCCTGGCGCACACCTCGCGATCCAAAGACGGGCGCTCTACTTGCTGAAGGCAAGCTGTGGGATTTCACCGAGAAGATAGCCAAATCGCGCCGTGAAGGCAAGAATCGTCGCGACGGTGCCACAGTCAGTAGTCGCGTGCTCCGACTTACTGACGAGCTAGGTCGCAAGCTTTGGGAGGAAACGATCGAAGGCGAAAGAAACGGAAAAGGCAAAGTGCCGAGTACCCTTAGCAATGAGGAGAAAGAAGCCTTCGGGAAGAGTGTAAAAGAAGGAAAGAAGAAGAGAGAGGGAAGGGCTCGGGCTCACTTGTGAGATTCATGCGAAATTCTGTATAATATTTTTTCGATCAGCGAGTATGCCTTCATTTCCAGTCTTAGCCCAGTTATTCGGGCAACTGGCGCCAGATGTTATCCTGGACTATTCCAACACATTAACCATAGCACAGCATTTATATACACGTTTAGCCAAGCAATGGCCTGCTCTTTATCCAGTTCAGCGTTTCTAAATTCAGCTCTTGAACAGCTTACGCCTGTTGGGGTATTATTATTCATTTTGACTCGTGTCTCGTGCAAACAACTCTATTCGCTCTTGAGATCTTGGGGCTTCAGGATGATGTTGTCTATCAACCGCACGGGTGGTCCTCCGCTAAATCCTAGATCCTCATCTTTCTTGGCCTCCTCGACAGGCAACATCTTGATTGCACCGCTCAGAACAGCTCCACGCGACGGATCAATCTCGTCAATCTCCACTAACGTGTCTGGGTCCGCAAGGGAGATATAGTCAACCTCGAAGAGGACACGTTCGGCGGCAGAAAGCTTGGACTGCTCTGATGCAACCGCATCGATAACCTTATGCGCCTCACCAAGGACGGTTTCCCTGGCGCAAGAACCATTCGTTGTGTACGCAGCGGCCGCGGCATGCAATGCGTTCGGCAGCACAATAGCGGTAGCTCTTCGTCTGGGGCCAAGGTAGACATTTCGAGAACTTAGGGCAAGCCCGTCTGTGTCGCGCTCTGTAGGCTGAACAACCACCTGTAGGGGCAAGACGAAGTCCTTGACCATTCGGCGGATGACTACTGTTTGTTGGACATCCTTCTGTCCGAAGTATGCACGCTCAGGCTGAACAATGTTGAAGAGCTTCAAGCACACTGTCGCAACGCCTCGGAAGAAGGTTGGTCTGCTAGCACCCTCAAGGACTTCTCCCACGGGTGTGATGGTAACAAAACTTCCCTTGCTATCAATTTCTTGACCCGGAAAGCCACTTGGGTACATCTCCGGTGTTGTCGGGGCGAACACGGCAGAGATGCGACCCAAGTTTCCTCCATCATCTGCGAGCTCTCTATCCAGCGCCGCCAGCTTCTTTGCGTCCTCATCCCAAGTTACAGGATACGACGATAGGTCCTCCTTAATCCCAAACTGCGCAGGGTTTACATATATGCTCACAACGACATGATGGTTCTCCTTAGCAGCGGCGCGGATCAAGGCAAGATGGCCCTCGTGTAGAGCGCCCATGGTAGGGACGAGGCCAACGGAGCGGTGGTTGACGACATGGGGGTTTCGCCAGCGACGGACAGATTCGACAGACCGAAGCACGCGAATTGGCGATTTTGGAAGGGTCTCGAGGCGGGAGGAAGTCGAGCAGGCGGAAGCCATCGTGCGGACCGAAGTCGTGAAAGGCGAACGATGTCGGAGAAAGCGTAGAGGAAGCATTGTGGCGGTATTTTCGAGTATTAGGAATAACTAATAAGGAAGGAGAAGGGGAGAAATTTTTTAAGCGAGATCAGATCATCCTCAT
The DNA here is from genome assembly GCA_013186375.1 of Fusarium aywerte. Classification (NCBI taxonomy): domain Eukaryota; kingdom Fungi; phylum Ascomycota; class Sordariomycetes; order Hypocreales; family Nectriaceae; genus Fusarium; species Fusarium aywerte. The sequence goes on along the minus strand of JABCQV010000139.1, from coordinate 129,990 downwards.
GGTTGTTGGGTGTAGCAAACTCTCGTGATAATTTGTGCCGCGAAGCTCTGAGGACGGTTCGAGATGGGATTCTTGGTGGAGTTGACGATGCAGGGGTCCGTTTTTTTTTTTCTTCTTGGAGTTGTTGTCGGGAATCCAGCATGTGAGGAGCCGCTACCTAAGTAGCTACCCTATACTGTGGCCTCATTTCTCCATGTCATACAAGAAATACCCCCTTCTCCAAGCGCGATAGAAACAGGCACAGATCGAGAACACCACGGCCCAGAAAGTCATAATCGGTACTACCCACTCCAAAAATAGTACCTTTTCCCACAGGAGTTTCCAAAAGAGTTTCCAGCTCATCACTTCAGGGTCGTCGATGAACAGGCTGTCGATGTACATTTCGAGAGGCAGCGTCATAAAAAACGCCAGAATGTTATTAATCATGAAACTAGCCGTTTCAAGGGCCAGTTCTTCCTCGCGTGTCTCGACTTTTTCGCGAATCTTACGACTCATCTTGCCAGCTTTCATCGTGCCAGCTTCGAGGTTCGAAAAGTCTATGTCGTGGTTCTTTTTGGGTGTCATTGCTTTGATGATGTTGGTCCAAGTTCCTGGGTTATAGTATTTCTGGAGCAGTGCTGTTCTGAGAGTGAAGTTGTACAGTAAAGAAAGTAGTCAAGTAATGGGATGATCCATGGCTTTTATATTCATGCTAGGGAGCCTTTACTCTTCACATATGATCTAATACTTAAACTTTTCCAGATTACCTTTGTTACATACGGAGATAGTTTTTTTACTGCAGTGGCTGTGCACAATGTTTTAGAAGTGTATTTTGCGTTGCGTTTCATGTTTGGTAAGTCCCTATGGAAAAATTGATAATAAGGTTGATGACGGGACCAGCTCAAGCTCAAGGTTTGGTTGAGCCAAAGTGAGCTGCCATATTTTGGGATTTTAACCTTTAACTAAAGCACAGGGTTTCCAATTCTCTCAATATTATCAACAATAAAATTGACCATACGGAGAGGTCAAAACTCAATAGTTCAATGCAATAACGCACCCGGCAACTGGACTCAAACCAAGGGGGTACGTATATCACACAGCCGCTGTATGCGCTTCCTCCTTCGTCCCTGAACTAAGAGTTGTTATTTTCATATCATGAGACTCTCTGCTCTAGGTATATTCTTTGTACTGCCCCGGAAACATACCACATATTGTGTTTTCGCAACAGCGCAACTGTGGGCTAGATCCTTGCGAATAAGGTTGAGGCCTTTGTTTGAATGTAAATGTTGGCTTTAAATGATCGTAGCTCAGAGAGTGTCCTTTTCAATGACCATTTCCATAAACACATGAAAGTTTGCAAAATCGAGTAGGCCTAATTCGTGCAAAGAAGATACGACGCTCCTTGATACCTAGGTAAAGAGCACCAGTGAGAACGGTAGACAGGAAAGTCTTGTAAGAATCACGAGTCGGAAAACTAAGTTACTCATTATTATAAGTCCTTGTGGAGGATTCACTGCAAATATGAGGCAACTAAGTATCAATATGAGAGTGGTATATAAGATATTGTCTATTTCATTAACTCGTACATGTTAGGGGAGTATGTATAACCAATGCAGTAACCAGACGCCATTCTATGTGCTGTTGAAGCGCTGGGCACGACCCTAGCAATATCCATTACCGACGAGACACCCCTTCAAACCATTATACCCTTATTATTATCCAGATTTCTATCGTAATAAATGTGAAAGAGTGCTAAGAGCAATGGGCTTTTAAGCGGCGCCACCAGTGATATTGGCAAGGTTCAGCTTCTTCCAGCGGGTGAGCAAGGTGATCAAGAAGGAGAAACCAACGAAAGCAATGGCCATAGCGAAAACGGTGTGCAAGCCGTGCATGTAACCTTCGATGACTATAGGGAGTGTCTCGGCATCAAATGCCTCACGGAGAGTGGTAGCGCCAGTCAGAATTAGTTGTCCCTTGTTGATTTGGGGAGCGTTGTCTGCGACATCAAGGAGCATCTGGTTGACAAAGGCAGCTTGACCAGCAGAGACGATATAGGCACCACCAAGACCTTGGAAGACTGTATGTTGTTAGCAAGATGCTCAGAGCTGGGGACCAATAAAGAACACTTACACAGAAGAATACCAGTGGCAGAAGCAAGATCCTTGGGATCGACTGTACCCTGAACAGCAATCATGGGAATCTGGAAGGCTAAACCCCAGCCAACACCAGCAACAATCTGGTAACCGATCCACTTTCCAGTCGATGTGTCGATATCGAGGAGGTACAGGAGACCAGCACCGACAGTTGCAAGAGCGGCACCGCCAATGAGGAGAGGCTGATAATAGCCGGTGGCAGTGACCAGAGCGCCGCTAATGATAGTAGCGAAAGTGACAGAAATGATGAGGGGAAGGTTACGAACACCACTGCTTGTGGGAGAAGCATTGTGGACGGACTGGAAGTAGATGGGGATGTAGTAGATGGCAAGGAAGAAAGAACCAGCAAAAATGAAGGCGAAGGCGCTCATGACCCAGACTGTGCGGTTCTTGAGGATTCGGACGGGAATCATGGATCGTTCGCCCTGAACGTAGCAGGAGATGGCCCAGACGACGGTGATAGCGACCCAGCCGACAAGAAGACCGATGACAACGGAAGAGTCCCAAGCGTGAGCTTGACCTCCATATTGAACAGCCAGAATATAGGAGATGGTGAGACCCATCATCAGGACGATGCCAAGGGGATCCATCTGAAGGAACTTCTCGAGGAGAGGGGCCTTGACAGGAACCGCAGCACGAGGGGTCTTGAAGAACAAGAAGATGATAGCGGCAGACAGGCCTCCGATGGGAAGGTTGATGTAGAAACACCATCGCCAAGAGACGTGATCGGTGAAAGCACCACCCAGAAGAGGGCCAATAACTGAAGCGATACCGTAGGCAGCGCCGATGATACCAGTAAAGGCAGGTCGCTTCTTGGGAGGAGCGGCGAAACCGATGATAGTATAAGCTCCAGCACCAAGACCAGCACCACCAACACCAGCGATGGCACGGCCTGTGATGAGGGCTTCAGCATTGGGAGCGGCACCGCAAATGACAGAGCCAAGTTCGAAGATGAAAATGGCAACAATGAAGGATGTCTTGAGAGGGAAGTACTTGTAGATTTTACCCCCTTTGGATGGTGTTAGTGTCAATTCGAGACGAGAAGAAAAGTGGGTTGAGGGTATCACCACTTACAAGTTGATTGGAAAGCACCGACAGTCATGAAGAAGGCAGCACCGTACCAGCCGACCTTGTCAAGACCCTTGAACTCATCAGTGATCTTAGGAATAGCTGTAGCTACAATTGTCTATTGAACAGTTCGTGTTAGTTTGCGGTGCGTCTAGAAATAATTAATGGGAACGAAGGCGCAACATACCAAGTCAAGGGAAAAAAGAAAGACAGCCATGACTAGGGCGAGGACGATGAAGAACATGTTGATACCGGTGGGGTAGTCATCCTCTTCAGGGCTGTCGATGTCATTGCTGCCCTCGACTGTACCAGACTCAACATCATCATCAGTCTGTCTTTCCTCCTTCTTCTCCTGAACATCCTCTCCTCGTAGTGTAGAAGTTGTAGACTCGGGATGATCCGTGGTCGCAGGGATCTCGACTTTTGATTTTTCGGCAGACATGGTAGCGGTTTTCGCTTATCTTCAAGATGAGAACTGTTGATACTGCTTTAAATTAAGCTTATATCAAACACTAAAGAAGGGGCGGAGTGTAAGTGCTTGAGAGCCTCTTTGGTGATCTGAAGACTGGAACATTTTGAATAGCAGCGAGCGACGACTATTTTTATAACCTGGATGAAACGGAAACAAAGCTGACCAAGATGGTGAATAGGTAATCCATCTCACTGTCCGACTCCCTTAGCCTTGGTACCTATTGTCGCAGGAGTTAAGCTTTGCGCACATATAAAATCCGCCCACAGCATAATCACTAATAAGAACTTAAGGGCGTAACTGGACTAAATGTCAGCATAACGACCAAAATACAAGCCTAGCCAGTCAAGAGCAGGCGGAGTAGCGGACTCCACCTTATGTCCGCCGGCCTTTACACCCTTTTCTGCATGTATCTCGTCAGCCAAAGGCCACTACTGTACAACTACGCAAGCGCCTACGCTAAAAACGCAACCTCATTTATACCGGTACTTAGCTGCGGACATTGTTGATACGGCTCACAAGCTAGTAAACGTCTTTCACTGGAATGTACCGTTTCTCTCAAGTACTGTACAATGTCTGAGCTTTCACCCTGATCTGCAAGTCTGCGGCGTTTGATCAGATTTGAAACCAGCCACGATACATCTTCACCTGCATCCTTGGACGAAAGTTGTTGTTTATGAATCAGCAAAGCAATCTTACAAAACTGAGATTGGCATGATGGGAGTATCGTAAACCACGTGTTGACATGTTTTGCTGTGAGCAGTCTGATTATGCTGATGTCTCATGAGATATAGTATAATGTGTTCGTAATAACAGGATCATTTACCACATGTTGCAGTAGTCCAGAGACAAATAACCTCTACAGTAGGACCTGCATAACGCTTGGCATAACACGTTGGACAACAGGACCGGCTCAACGCTTATCGACCAACACCGCTACTACCAAGGTGTCAGACACTGACGATCTATGAGTCGCTTGCGTATGTAGGCAAAAAAGAAAAACTGTTCAAATTAGCCGAATAAACGTAATTACCATTGCTGATTCGATATTAGCAGTCGAGAATAAAGGGACTAATCAGTCAGATCCAGGCTGACGTCCATCGGTACCCCCGGAGTTAAGGCTGACTGGTCTAGAGAGTTATTCAATAACACAAGGAGTACTCTTAGGGTAAGACACTTGGCTCTCTTTACTGGCTCGGTTCATCTTTAATGTTATCTCACGCCGCCAGCATATCTGCTGTGACTCGTTTCAACCAAATCCTATCAGAAAGTCCAGGATCCGAGGACCTAGTAAACGATGATCTCCGTCTAGGAAGTGGTTGCAGATCCCTGATAAGCCGGTACTGACGTGCGACCAGCCAAGTTTTGCAAAGCCCGTCTTTTGTCCGAAGCCAGGCGCCAGTATTTGGGTTAATAATAAAAGATAATGATGGCGTATCCCTCCGCATTCCACCTTCAAGGTAGGCGGACGAATGGCGGACAAAGCCAGCGGAGTTAGTAAGCGATATACGTTTGTAAGGACATGATATAGGTAAGTGACTCGGTGGTCATTGGTGTGCCAAACTGCAATGCTGACATATGAAAAGTTTGAGATTACCCAGGGAGGGTTGTCTCTGGTAAAATAAACTCATCTGTGTGTCGGTGTCCCTGCGATACCAACAGTATGGGACAACCTGGTAATCTGATCTTACATTCGGAGACTTTGTATTCGATGAGCATGACGGCCATTGGGTAAATTAGTTGTTGAGGATGTCACATGAATGGAACATCAATTCAGTCAGATCGAGTAAGACTTTTGTCAACGAGTTGCCCCCGTCGAGATGAGGATTCATTGTTGAAAATGGATAATATCCGCCATGCATTCAGGCTGTCTTGGGCTTAAGCTGACCTGACAGCCTTGCGGGGCCGACTATTTCGTCTACGAGAGCTCACCTCGTTCATGAAAACGGTCAGCAAGCAGATATCGAATCAAGAAATCATGAGATACTAAGACTGCGAGCAGATGCTTATTATACTGAGGTAGCTATCTCATCATAGAACCTAGGCATATGTTATCGATAAGAGCTGTCAACGCCCATGATAGCGCTAACAAGGTGAGAGCTCTTGGCTCCGTGTGATTTTACCTGAACAGGCAGTCCTGCTAAACTCGAATGGTAAGGTACAGGCGCTCTCATGACGTTCAACTGCAGCAACTGGTCGGTAGCATCGACAAGCAATTGCCGGTCTCTTGATCCAACTGTATTCGTCCACCGGCAGCGTAGCGATCTTTACCGAAACGAGGCAAAGCATTGCACATTTGCGGCTCCGATAACAACAACAAGCTCTGTGTAACCAACAGATCATCTAATCAGTTACTTTCTTGACGAATCTCGCATCCTTTCTTGAGACAATTGAATGCGGGGTTTCACGTAGAAGGCGGCAATACATACATAGCTAAACTCAAGTAGGTGTGCTGAACCCGAGCTACCCCTCTTCAACCATGTCTTCAAGTAGCTATAAGAAGATGGGTGCTGCATTGGCTTTGAGGTTTACATCTGCTGGTCTTTGCCATTCACTACATTCAGTACCTCTTCGACCTTTAGCACGCTCTCGGTGCCGACTCTCAATTGCTCCTCCTAGTCGATCTATCACGACAACACAGAGACTCTACAGCACAATGTCCGACTTGTACGTTAACCTCGAGGCGCCCAACGGCGTCAAGTACAGGCAACCTACAGGTCTCTTCATCAACAACGAGTTCGTCCCTGGATCCTCGACTCAAAAGATCACATCTATCGACCCTGCGTAAGTGAGCCTCCTATAGCTTTTGAAGCTCGACCTAACAACGATATGTTTGACAGGACCGAGAAGGAGATTGCTACAGTCCACGCAGCCAATGCTGATGATGTCGATAAGGCTGTCAAGGCAGCATACGCTGCGTTCCACAACCCCTCATGGAAGAAGCTGCCCCCTCCTCAGCGAGGTGTATTGATGAACAAGCTCGCCGATTACATTGAGGAGCGCACCAAGATCTTTGCTACGTCCGAGGCTTGGGATAATGGTACATAAGCGAAAGCTACCATCTGGTCAATCTCATAATTGTGCTGACTTCACTCCAGGAAAGGTTTACACTGATGCTGAGGGCGGCGACGTTGTCGAAGTTATCAACACCATCCGCTACTATGCTGGCTGGGCCGACAAGATCACCGGCCAAACAATCACCGCCAACCCTAACAAGCTTGCCTATACTCTGCGCCAACCTCTCGGTGTTGTCGCCCAGATTATCCCTTGGAACTACCCTCTTTCTATGGCCGCCTGGAAGATCGGCCCTGCGCTAGCATGCGGCAACACTGTTGTCATCAAGGCCGCTGAGCAAACGCCTCTTAGCATCCTTCTTCTCGGCGAAGCTATCAAGGCAGTGGGATTCCCTCCTGGTGTCTTCAACGCTCTCAATGGCTACGGTGGTGAGGCTGGACCTGCTCTTGTCCAGCACCCTCTCGTCGATAAGGTTGCTTTTACTGGCTCGACTGCTACAGGTGCTAAGATTATGGAAATGGCTTCCAAGACCCTCAAGAATATTACCCTTGAGACAGGTGGCAAATCGCCTCTTCTGGTCTTTGCGGATAGTGACCTCGACGAGGCCGTCAAGTGGTCGCATATGGGTATCATGTCTAACCAGGGTCAGATCTGTACAGCTACTTCTCGTCTGTTGGTCCAGGACAAGGTATACGACGACTTTATCAAGCGCTTCCTCGAGACAACCAAGACAGTCAGCAAGGTCGGTCACCAGTGGGATTCAGAAACCTATCAGGGTCCCCAGGTTTCAAAGCAGCAGTACGACCGCATCCTCGAATACATCCAGGTCGGAAAGTCTGAAGGTGCCACTCTTCTCGCCGGTGGACAACCTGTCGACTCTTCCAAGAAAGGCTTCTTTATCCAGCCCACCGTCTTTGGCGATGTCCACCACCAAATGCGTGTCTTCCGTGAGGAAATCTTTGGCCCTGTCGTAGTCATCACCAAGTTCAGCAACGAAGAGGAGGCCCTCAAGCTTGCCAATGACACGACGTACGGTCTCGGTGCAGCTGTCTTCACCAAGGACGTTGAGCGCGCGCACCGCGTTGCCGCTGAGATTGAGGCTGGTATGGTTTGGATTAACTCTACGCAGGACTCTGAACCTTACATCCCCTTTGGTGGCGTGAAGCAGAGTGGCATTGGTCGTGAGCTTGGAGAGGCGGGTCTCGAGGCATACAGCAACACCAAGGCCATACATGTTAACCTGGGTTCCCGTCTGTAAGTCAGTATGGAAATGTCAAATGCATAATGCGGGGTGGTCAATGATGCCCTCGAGGGATCGTCGGGTAGGCGTTCTGGCGTATTGTCGTCGTATTTACCAGCAATTATCAAAAATACCAGAAAGCGTGATTCAGAATTGAGAATACGCAGTTGTTAATTAGACTAAGCCTTGTAATGTTGAGGCGAAGCATTGTCAGCCCACAAATATCATCTGGTTTAGTGAGGCTGTGGCTGCAGCTGTATCCGCTCGGTTTAAGCTTGCCGTGATACACGTCATAGCAGCTTTAGAGGGTACAACAGGATAGATAGGTAGTGAATGACAGCACGCGACACTTGCTTTTCTTATTATCTTTTTCAACTGATTTATCATAATTCCAAGTACTTTATAATCAATTATCCATCATCATCAAATACCAAAATGACTGACCTTCTTCCACCCGACTATTCGGATACGGACTTGCCATCCTACGATACCCTGATCAGCGCACCCGCACCCGCTACGACCGCTGGAAACCCCACCCCCAAATTCATCCTTGGCCCTGCAACACTTTACATCTCAGGACGCTTCATCTACTCAACCGATCCCCAAGCACCACCACTCTACGAGTTCTCGCACTCCATCGGTTACCTACACGAAAATGACCGGAGCGTGAAAGTCGAACGTGTCGATTCGGTCGTCAAGACCTCGACTGGTCTTCCACAAGTCGTTCTAAAGAACCGCCACCTTTTCGATCTTAAGCATCCCACGGCCGCCGAGTTTCCCACGTTCCCTTACCATGCCGAAGCCGCTACGCGTCGAGCCCTATGCTCCTTTGGAGTTTCGTACTTTCGTTCTGGTAACCTGCTGCGGCAGAAAAAGGGTTTCCGATTCGACCGTGCTGTGAAAGGTGCTGGGCGTAAATTAGAGCCGCAGGGTATGTTATACGAAGCGTGCTCGTCGCGAAGCAAGAGCGTAGGGTACGAGTGGAGAGATTCGCAGGGCGAGTTGATAGCGAGAGAAGTCGAGGATGAGCAGGCGAGCATGAGTTTGGTCATCACAGCCGAGATGAGCGTCGAACTGCGCGATGCCCTCGTTGCAGCCTGGATACTCCGGATATGGTGGGATTTGTCCAAAGGGAACAATTCAGCGACGCGATTAATGAGAGTAGGCGACCGCCAGCAGAAACTCTTGTATCTGTACGCTGGTCGCGCTGACAAGTGGTGATAGATCAATGCGGCGCGCGGACAGAGAATGGTGGGATTATGAAGATATGAAGGTGGGGTTACATGGTTATCATTTGGAACATAGACGCTAATCATCTGAAGTAGAGCTCTTGTTCAGGATCACAGAACTGACTGCTGGGGTTTTAATCTTTGGGCGTTGCTGCTTTCATCTCTTCTCCTATTCTAATCCTTTGATGTCTGATACGTTTTGCTCGTCGAATGAGATTGCCCAATGATATTTGACGACTTATGGGAAGTTGATGGCTCTTGATCTGGGGGAATTCTCCTTACTTAAGCTCGAGCTTAGCACTCTGCTCGTGTCTTGCTGCTTTGGGTAGATAACAATGGTGGGCGGATATTTAGCAAAGGAAATATTGATGTACAACTGTGTTCTCTACAGCTTAATAGATATCCCACAAGCTAATCTTGCCATCTTTAGCCCCTGCAGCGATCCAGTGTGTTTGCCGTGCAGTTGCTATGCGTTGCTCCTTGACGCTCATTCCTGTTCTGACGAGAGAGGTTGTTCGTGTGTTGAGAATGGTTGTGGCTTTGTTCGTGCCCTCTTGGTCAGCGGCTGAGCTGCTCTCTTCTTTAGCCTTGTCTGATATCTTCACATCAGCGAAAGCGACTGCATAGCATCCAACTTGATGCCATTTCAACACAGCGAGCTCCTTCATGGTCTTTGTAGAGTAAACCCGCACCTTGGAATCCCACCCCGCTGTGGCGAAGATTCGTCCATCGGAACGTATATCCAAACTTTGCTGCCCAGAGTGTTTGGTATTGATGGCTTTGAGTGGATCTTTCCATGCAATACCTTTCCTAAGAGCACTTGTAGTGGCTTGTGATGGGGATGATTTCAGACCCGCGGATAGGAGTGGCTTTTCCTTGGGTTCTTCATCTACTATTTCGACAATACGCTCGGTACTATTGGGTGGATCGGGGTCTTCCAGAGGGAAGAATAAATCCGTGGGTATGGGGTGTTTGGCGACAATGGAGTCAGCACTGGATGTGATGAAGTAGTCGTTGTAAATGCTCAATGACAGAACAGGCTGTGAATGGGCTTGCGAGTTGTAGGTTGTAACCCATTGACCATCAGTCCCAAGACGTTGCACAGTCGCGTACCCATTCTCAAAAGCAGCAATAAGCGTGAGAGCATCCTTATGATGCAGAAGAGCAAGGCACATGGCCATGCCAGTTTTATCCCCAGCCTTGATGGTATGAACTCGATGTTGTGAAGGTAAATGGTAAATATCGATCTATACTAGCCGTCAGTTTTGGCGTTCCAACCGAGATGGGGATTGTGCATACAGCGTCTGAGTTTAGAGTATTTGGCACAGCGATTAATACCTCCGATGCGGCATCGACATGTCCAGACACAGCCGAACAAACGGCGAAAGCACAGAAGTTCAAGGTATTGACTTCGAGGAGATGCAGTACCCATGGTTGGGCCCTTGGTATCGATACGTCTTCTACAGGTAAGGCAGTGCTGAGATGCTCCTCATCTGCCTCGCCGATCTTCCATACTATGAGTTTCATATCACGCCCATGCCTGCAGTCTGTAGTTAGAACAATATTCTTTCGTCCATGGATCAATTGAAAGAGAGAATTACGTGATGATCTTGTTGTCGCCCCAGCCGCGAATGCCCAAAAGAGCTTTTTCATGGGCGCGCCAAACGGCTCGTGGGCGCATTATAGTGAGATCCCATAGCACCACAAAACCGTCTGCATCGCCTGTAACGAGACGCTCATTTGATCGGACGAATGCTGCCGTATGAATCTGGGATTTATGACCGCGTAGTATGGATTTGGGCGTTGGGGTGGAAGAGTCCATTCTGTTGAAGGAAATTTGTGGTCATGGTTGGGAATTTGAAGGTTGTCAAAAGCTGTGTTGGTTTGGATTGGATCTGTACAGACTGCTGTGGAACATCAACCTTGAGAACGTTCACCATCTCTTCACACTGCATCAAATCCACAGGCAGTCAGGACAACTAGGGCCTTTTTAATTAAAATTCTTAATTTCCACAACCTATAATTATGTATATTTGACTGTTCCCAGTCACTACGGATATCTATAAACCTATTGCCTGAAGATCTTCATCACTTAGGTGGACCAATGGATCCGCTATATAAAGTATCTAGAGTGTTACCTGTCATCGCTTCACATACAAGCCGGGGCCAATAGTAGATAAGTACCGATTCATCTTGAATCACCAAGGACCTTAAATGTCGCATCCAACAATGATTTGTAACAGACACAAGGACAGCATTCAATGCTAAGAGTAGCTGAAAGACGGTCCTTGTCATCCTATTCGCTGTCAAGCCCGAGTTATTTCGGGCTATTGTCTTACCTAGCACTTACATCCTACACATCGAAACTGTCTGTTTATCTCGGGCATACCCGTGCTACTTATCCGTGTAGCTTAGTTGCATCGTACATCGTCTGATGGGGCTGAGTCTTGCCGCGGGAAAAGACATTGCGGCGCACGAGTAATATTGATAGCCGATTCAATAAGCGAAGCCTGCGGGTGGAAGGAAGCCGTTATCGATCCTAATACGAGGGTTCGTTTACTCCGGCTTCCGGCAATGCAAGGCAGCTGGGATGCACGTCGAGTTTCATTCATCTTAGGCGCCACATGTGTGATGTATACTTATACCCTAGGATCCATAGTTTATGCGACAGATAGTATATGCTTGACGGATCAACCCCGAATCTATCCTGCAAGGTATTGCTGCTTAATCCAGCGAATAACCTTCCTGTTGTGGAAAGAATCACACACAGTTGAGCCATCTTACCGGACAGACGGTTCGGTCCAGCATCATGACTTCTCTACCAGCCCAGCTTCCCTACTATTCTTGCCGATAAGACAAGACGGAACAGAAATTGAACACAGACGCCATCGGTGTAATGGTCTCAGTATATTCCAGCTTGCTGTCTGAATCATAGCCGAAGAAAGAGGCTGATCGTACTCGCACGACAGCCGGAGTACAAGTCCGTGGTCACTGGTTTTCCGTGCCTTGGCTAAGCAGGTGGTATTTCGCCATATAACCATGGTGCAGCACCCGGGTTCTGGCGGAGACCTTGACTTGTTACTAAGGCTCAGAAGTTTCATGCTGCACGGAATCGATGGCATCTTAATTTATATCTTCAAGCCCCAGCCGGTTCATTCTCTTATCTCAAGTCGTTCGTTACCACACCCCGCCCTGTCACTCCTGGTCTCTACTCCGACTGTGGAGCCCGCAACGACAATCCCGAACCTGCGAGCGGTCTTTTATACCGAGCCCGGGGTAGGGAAACCGGACCAGAAGCCGTGGCCTGGACCCCCCAAGTTATGATTTCATTCCAGGCCCCGATTGAATTTTCTAGAACATTTAGAACGTTGTTGAGAATTGCGGGTATCCAGCTGTCCAGCCTCAAATGTGAAAACAAAGCATCTGGTCCAATTTCGCAACATCAAACATTCATAACTATATTATACACGTCAGTAATTCTTACAGACAAATCATACATCACTACCGTGGCTTCCGGAAGAGCCAGGTAGACGATAGTGTCTGCTCAGAAAGGCCCCAATGACATCGCCGTGCTTGGTGTCGGCTTCGAGGCGGCGATGCAAAATGAAGACCCCAAACAAAGGCAAACAATGTCGTTCCCTTCGGAGTGGCAAGGCTATTCAACAGGGCAATATGCGATGGAAGATAATATCGAGTTCGATTTCTTCGACTTTGAATCCCATCGGCATCCACATATGGCAACGGCACCGATCTCCGAACCCCCGAGCCTTAGCCATGACACGACAAGTATGTCCACGGAGAATTCCAAAGGGATGAATCTGCAAAGTTCCATGTCGACGCCAAATCCTACTCCAGTTAAAGGGAGGAGAGTACGGACAGGATGCCTAACATGTCGTGAGAGGCACCTCAAGTGTGATGAAGCAGTGCCTGATTGTATGAATTGTCGAAAAAGAGGTCGTGAATGCAAAAGAGGCGTGCGTCTTAATTTCCTCGAGATCAATCTTCATAGTCCTGCTGCTATACCGCCTCCCGAGGATTGGGCAGGTATGCATTTCTCGGCCTCGATCGAAGATGCTGTGCTGATCAAAATTCTAGTCGAGTTTCAAGACGAATCACGAGATATTGCTTCCGAATACCGAGGTGGTCTTGGTCGCTACGCACCGTACTCTCCTGGGCTCGATGTTGAAAAAGACTCGAAAGATGCAATACTGCTGAGAACTGGGAACCACCTACGGGAAACAGGTGCTTCAACTGATGGGTTTCGATCAAGTTCGCAACAGCCTTTCAGTTATGCGCGAGATGATACCACACCCAGAACATTAGACGCCCGGAGAGCCCCGCAAGATGGTGCTATTAAGCTTGAGCTCAATGATTCTGGGCAAGGGATCCAGAGTGACGTGTCGAACATTGCGACCCCGCCTTCGTCAATACGTTCTGTTGTGACCCCAAGAACCGAGATGTTTCCAGAACAGCTGGTAGCGATGAGGAATCGCCCTTTGTCGCAGCAACTGGCCATCGAAGATATCGCCAACATAATATCACCTCGTCTGGGAACGCCACCGCGCAACGAGAGACTGCCGCTCGAACAAGCCCATGAGGAAGACCATATACATCATCCAGCCATTCAAAATATCGAGCTGATGGGCCGTGACATTCTGACTTCAGCTGAGGAGGTGCATTACATGCAAGTCTTCGTCGATGAGGTTGCGATATGGATGGACTCGTTCAATAGAGATAAATACTTCGCCCGAAGTATCCCGCATCATGCTCTCAGATCAACTATGCTCTTTAACGCCCTTCTTGCATGTGGCGTGAAACACTCTTCTCTAATGTCTCAGGAAAACCATGATAAAGCGCTATTCTATTACAACACTGCGACAACACAGCTTCTTCGGAGCCTGCAGAACCCCGATCGGAATACCGCCGAGTGTGCGACAACAGCGATAGTGCTTAACGTATACGAGATCATGTCAGAGAAACCTGCGCACCGAATGAGTCACATCGCAGGGTCCCGTGCATTGGTTCGAGAGTGCGGATGGGACGCAAAGAGTAACGGAATTGGGCTGGCCTGCTTCTGGTTGAATATTGGAATAGAAGTCTTGAACTGCCTTGCAGCAAACTGGCAAACAACATGGAGCCCAGACGAATGGGGCATAGACTTCCCAGACTCCGATGACCATCAGAATAATGAGGATGGAGATGAACAAAGCTGGGTACACCGTGCCTTATATGTTGTTGCAAAGGTCACAAACTTTCGTGCGACCGCAGGCCAGTTTGACGACATGAGCCCACAGGCTGAACAGAACTGGGTTGGTGATCGCTTAACGCAGTGGTATGAGCTTAAGAAACTCTGTGATGGTTGGAACATCCATTGCCCGAGGACAATGCATCCGTTTGGTTATGTGAAAGCAGCAGACTCGACGGGCAAGTCGGTATTTCCTCGTATCTGGTAGGTCAAACGTCACTGACGGTTGAGCTTTGCAATAACCCGTATTCAGGATGATCCAACGAGAAGCAACAATTGGCCAGCTTCTATTCCACACTGCTCATTGCATTCTTTTACAGACACATCCAACTGAGTCCTTTACATCTTCTGAAAGATTGCGTGTCTTGCAACTGCACCACGCGTATCAGGTCTGCGGCATCGTTGCCCATACCACAGACAAGGGAGTTGCTATAGTTGCAATTCGTTGTTTGGCTATCGCAGCTGCTGCCCTCACTAATCCCTCCGAGCAAAGTGAAGTTCTCGAGATTCTTGAAAGAACCAACAGCAAAAATGGGTGGCGTTTAGGTGCTGTAGAAATGGAGCTCAAGAAAGGATGGGGCTGGCCATGCATGAAATTGCCCACTCTGAGTCCGAAAACAGAAACTAGCCATGACCCGGGGACTTCGACGGCGCGAAGAACTTCGACATCTTTGACACCGTCAAGATTATCAACACCGCCGGCTATGACTGCTGCAGGGATGAAAACACCAGTCAACCCATTGAGCTTTGCTGATTTTAAATTGCCCAACCATCCGTATCAGAATTGGTATGAACCACCCAGCCGGTCTAACTCTTTCGATACATCTTCATTGTAGGGGGTAGATACCCATGATTCAGGAAAGAAATCATCGGCCAAATTTTTGAGCGTCAAATCTTGAAGTAGTGAGCGTTTATTGTTGGTGCAGGGTAAAATAGACAGCGCCGGGATATCTATTGGTTTTCTCTAAGTTGAGAGACTGGAGTTTTGTTTGTTGGCTTGATAGATGGATAGAGAAAATTTCCACCTCCCACTGGAAAGTATTGTACTCATTGAGACTTGCCTCCTGGCTGGAAGTTCATGCTGTAGCCTCCAGTATTCTCATCCTTGACCATCTGGAAATTGTTCGTGCTCAATCCAAAGGGCTTCAGGATGCCATTTCCAAGGTCTTTCAATTTGCCCCACATCTCGCCCATCTCTTTCTCCTGCGCAGCCTTTACCCGTGGAGGTAAATCTCTCAATTGCTTTTGGACCACTCGAAGGTCTGCTGGAGTCAGGCTTTCCGGTTTGGCAGCAAGAGCCTTGCAGTCTTCCTCTGCGCCAGCCAGGTTATGCCAGCCACCAGCCTCGGTGCGGCCACGAGCGCGTCTCATGAGGGCTTTGCATCGAATGCGCTGAATGTTTGCCTCAAGCTTTTTGACTGCTTCGTCAACCGTTTCAGGTGCTGGGGCCGCACGCGAAGCGCCATTGCTGACAATTTCCTCTTCCACATCATCGTCCTCCTTCTTGGTCTTTTCTTCACCGTCTTTCTTTCCATCAGCATGCAGTCGTGGATCACTCTGTTCAAGCTTCTCCAAGGCTTTGAGAGAATCTGATGCTGCTTTGATAGCCTCCTTCCAATCCTGAAGCTGGATATGACAAGCTGCGATGTTGCTGTAAATAACTGCACGGGGGTAATGCAGATATTTGGGACATGAGTTCATTGCGTCTTCATATTTATTCAGTGCGTCTTGATACTCTTTGGAAGCGAACAGAGAGTTTGCTTCCTGTTTTGACGTATCAGACTCCTTCACCAAAGCCTGTACGAATTAGTCTAAGCGCCCCAATATGAGTAAAAACTCAGTGGTGAATGTTTAATGACGGGAGCGGGAAGGATAGAGAAACAGCCGTACCTCCTCCTCTTCTGGCGTAAATCTGAGCTCCTCACCATCAGTACAGTCGTTGTCGTTTTTCTTTTCGTCGGTGTCTGATGTCTTCACCACATCGTTTTTGGTAGGATCGTCTGAACTCATGTTGGCTCACAGGAGGCAGGTGTAGCTGATAGACGACTTCAATATCTATTACAAGAACAGATGTTACGAGAACTTTGCGAATGAGTCTCTATATTGTCTTCGGAGGAGAAGAGACCAGAAATGAATGAGGTTTCGAGGAAGAAGATGAGGTACGGTATGTTACATTGAGAAATGTCAAGGCTTAGGTTATGGAAGGAGCCTTATAATTCCGACGCAGCCGCCCTACCACGTCATATTGGCAGGCCTAAAATTGGGCGATAGGTGCTAGGTATTAGCTGGTCTACTGCTACAGTACAGTAACAGATGGAAGTGAGCCTTGTGCTTGTCCCCACCAGAAAGGCCCCGCCGCGGGGTAATCTTCAAGCAAGGGCCTCTGCGATCAACTCCCCACCTACTGGAATGAGGCGGCTGATAGCGAGCGACTGCCTCCTTGCCACTATCAAAAAACTTCGCGATCCCCTCGCTTTGCTATCTTGCATCCTTCTAACCACAGGTTTCCTTTCCCTTCGTCCAACTTTTAACATTGGTGTTTTGATTTGTTTCTTCTTCATACTACGAGCTCTTGATACCCAATCGCATCCGTTTCTTAATAACTATCCATTGACCTCATTCTAGCCGCAATGGCTCCTCGCACTGAGTATGTCCCTTCAGTTTCGCAAATGATTCAGTAAAAGAAACTCGCTGACCGTGGATTTCTGAGCCCAGTTTCCCGCCCGTTCGGGCCTGTCTCTTCGATATGGATGGCCTGCTCCTCGACACCGAAGACATCTACACCAAGTGTGTCAACATAATTCTTGAAAAGTATGGCAAGGGAGCCCTTCCCTGGTCCATCAAGGCCAAGCTTCAAGGTCGACCCGGCCCCCAGGCCAACAAGATCTTCCACGACTGGGCCCAGCTCCCCATCACTTCCGAGGAATATGTTGCCGAGAACACTGCTCTCCAGAAGGAGCTGTTTCCCCACACCAAGCCCCTTCCTGGTATTGTCGACATGCTCGCTAGCCTTGGTCGTACCCGATACTGGGAGGTCTATGATGGCGCTACCAAGACTGAGGCCACGAAGGGATCTGCGGGTGAACCTCATCGTGTCCACATTGCCCTGGCTACCAGCTCTCACCTTGGCAATTTCCGCGTGAAGACAAACCACCTGGAGGAGCTTTTTGCCGTCTTTCCTTCTCATCGCCGCGTTCTCGGTGACGACTCTCGTCTGACCCCTGGTCGTGGCAAGCCTCTGCCCGACATCTTCCTTCTTGCCCTAAAGACCATTAATGACAGTCTTCCCGCTGGTGAGCGACCTATCACTCCCGAGGAATGTCTCGTCTTTGAAGATTCTGTCCCTGGTGTCGAAGCTGGCCGACGTGCTGGCATGCGTGTCATCTGGTGCCCCCACCCTATGCTGAAGAAGGAGTACAATGGACGTGAGGCCGAGGTCCTTGCTGGATGCACTGGTGAGGCTGGAGAGGTTGACCTGCACCAAGTCGGTAAGATTGACGATGGCTGGGCCGAATACATGCTCAGCCTTGAAAATTTTCCTTACGAGAAATTCGGCATCACCATCCCCCCCGTTGAGGTTGAGCAGGAAGCCTGCATGAAGGAGGATCCCGACGAGGTTGTTGCTAAAGTCTAGGAGACTGAGCCTCTTATCCCTAACGGGCCGCTGGTGATGAAGAAGTCATTGGACTTTAAGCCACGCGATTAGGCGCAAAACAGACGCGTAATTCCCCGGTCACTCCTAGCGGATGACTATCTACGAGAACATGAGGTTGGAATCGAATAGACTAAAACAGCGTGAGGTGCATAGAAGATGCAGGATATAGAAGGCATGTGCTGTAGCGGATCAGTAACCGCGACCTAGATAATTGAATACTAGGACATAACAAGCAAGGGAACAGAGGAAGACACTGTTCTGCTGTCACATTTCATGATTGTACCCTGTGAAACCGTAATCTAGCTTTTAAGATCGACAGTGTAGACAGTGGATATGATCTCCCCACGCTTAGGCTAGGAGTGTGCTGCGAGTGTAAGGAGAGGAACGGGACCATCCAAGCTTGGGTGATACAATACCAGCACAGTTTCAGCTTCATTTGTGGCACCATACATGTCGAGTCATCCTATTGCATTATGCCTATGAAACTTCCCTATGTGTATCTTAAATAATCTTCGTGCACTTGGAATGGCATCAAAGAGTCTTTTCCCTTGCAATGATTCTCAATGTCTTCTATATTAATCTTACCGATACACATTCTTACTGTCATTCTTCGTGCTCTAGCTGGCAAATTCCACCTACACCCTATACTGGTAACCCATCGAATATTTTGCACTACTCTTTAGATACTCCAAGTTCGCCTCCGACTATACTGCGTGGACAAATTCCAGGAAACCTGATCCTATGGCTATTTCTACATACAGGTCATAAGAGTCTGTCCTGGAATCAATTCTAGACAGAGTGCTATTACGATCCTCTTCTAGATGTTCGTGGTAAACAATTACACTTGACTGTTGCAGAAGCTCTCCAGATTGGCCATATGTGTAACGCCATTCCCAAGCTACAGGAAGGTCTGACCTTTCACTCGTTGCGCAAGCTTAAGGTCTGAAACAGGAAAGCTTGGATATATAGGACCTAGGACTGTATTCTGAAGGATCACATCGTATATTCAGGGCTTTCTATGGATTGCAGACTCACAAGACTTGTCCTTGATACGCCAGGGGGTTCTGTCTATCCTCTTTAAACGCACATGGTGAGTATAACGAGAGTGATGACGAGGAGCAGAACGAGGACTCCAGTTCCGAAACATATCAGAAGAACCCCTTCTAATGATTTCCACTCTGAAATGTGGGTAACAATATAATAGACATACAAGGGGGGGCTTGCAGAAATATCTGTCAGAGGATTCTCCAAAACTGACCTAGAGGCTTTTGTTGCTATCCTCATCCTTATATGGTGAAAGAACTTTGCTGTTTCTATTTTATTGTGACCTATCTGCTTGGGTCAACGACCGATTGAGTTGTGTGTACGTTTATTATTATGTGTAGATCTGTATCATCTCAAAGAGAGTGGCAGATATATCAAAAATAGCACCGACTAATAGATGAATAAGGTTTTTCAACAGTAGGCTTAGTACAGTAAGGCGGGTGTGTACGTTTATCTCAAGACACTACTAACAAGAGGTGATTGTGACTCCTTATAAATTTCAAACCAGGTATCCTAACTTGCGCACTGAGACTAGTCATGCTGCCCATCTCATCTGCAACTTTATCCCATCAAAAAGATATCGTCAATCCCTTCGACGGGGTGATAATAAGGCAGAGTAGCTAGAAGAAAGGATGCAACTTTCCAACAAGGAGATGTTTGTGATTGTTGCCATGTACAAGAGCACGCGTGTGGCCTTGCTGAGGTTGACGATAATCCAGTTGTCTCTGAGTCTGCCTCATCTCGTCCGGCTGCTCAAATCCTTCACCTTCGATGAGTGTAGTCTTTCTCCCGGTAGAGAGAAACCCTTCTATGGTAAATTCCTCAAGAAAAACTGGAGGGGTTCATTTGTTGAGAGAGACCTAGTAATAGTTTAGGTGTTTGGCGTGTGGAAGGCAATGACCGGCTGGCTCGCGAGATCGTTTGTGATTTTTACGATACAACTGATGATCATCCAAGAAATATATGGTCAAATGTCAACTACGGCAAGCTTCGCGGCAACTTCCAGCTCCGTAACCCTTTATTCGCAAATCTGAGGTTGGTCTACGGATTGAGGAACGTTGGATATGCCATGTGAGATGGAGCATTTATGGAGAGGGATGCCTGCAAAGTCACTCATCTTAAGGCATATAGGTGGGATATGGTTTGAGGTTTTAAAAGTGTATGTTTGAATTGTCATATGATATGTTCCCCTTTCCATTTCCTTTTATCCCACTCTTATATTATCTATCCTTTCCCATGCTGAATATCCTCCCAGTCAAGGCAGACTAGACTGTCATGAACTGTCAAGGGGCGTCCATGGATGTGTAGAGGAGAAAGTGTATGGGGGTAGTAGTCTAGTGTGCGCCTGCGCTGACAGTCCATCATATGGGGCGACAGCTGTTGGATCGACTGGTCAGGGAGTTTGTCGACTCGTGGAAGTTGATGATTGGGGTTTGACAGCAGCAGTGTCTTTGTTTAAAGACGTGGAAGATGACTCCTTTCCACTTTCAAGTCCTCATCTGGCTTGTAGACCCTTAGAAGCTTCTGCTGATACAGCTCATTCCGTTTCAGATTTTGTTCCGAAATGCGGCTTTTTGCCTTCTGGGACGCTAAGGACGGTTAGCGATCTATGACAGAACAAAGAATGAGGCTACCCCAATAAGCAAGAAGGAGTAGAAATGTTATGACTAAGACTTAGGAACAGAAAGCGAATAGCCGATGAGCGGGTATAAGATGGCATAAAGGGACTGAGTGTTCTGACTCTGGTGCTAATAGAGCCAAGCTTTCTGCGACCAGGCGGAAGGGGATAATTCATGTCAAAAGAAAAGAGAAAATCTTTTTACTTACAATCGACGAGAGGGTCAACGCACCAGGCTGGTGATATTGTTCATTTGCTGACGCCCGGACAGGCAATCGAGACGAGATGTACCCGAGTCACTTGCCTGCCAGGTCCCAACACATGAACAGTATCTGAGACTGGTTTCGTGTTGAGTCCATAGTTAGGTAAGAGAGACGAGATGACCTCGAGTCTCTTATCTGCCAGGACCCAACACGCAACCAACTCCCAGCCCGTCTTCCTACCTCTTGGTTTGGGGGAAAAGAAGCAAGACAAGAAAGCCGGACAGGATGTGTTCTGTTGACAGACCGACTAAAAGGAGGTGTGAGAGGGGAGACTGAGTTCCATAAATCTGTTGAAACTTACAAGATCCTCGACCGCCTCAAGGGCTTTCTTGGGCATGATCCCGTTGAAGGGGCACACCCAAATGACTGTGGCGGTTGCGTTGTGACTCCCGGAAATGCTGTCCCGCAGTGGGTGTGAAGAGTCCTAGCGATGGGGAGTCAGTTTGAGAAGGTCGTATGCGTGTGAAATGCGTGACATACCAACGTGCTCGGCGTTCTCTACCGACCGTTTCATTTTGGATTGATTGTCAGGGCCTGGGAAAGGCTTCCCTTGACCAACCCGAGTTAGGTCCTCGCAATGGACCGTGTAGAAAAGCTGCGAAAGTGAGTCGGTGATAGATGGTAATGTCTATGGAGTACTGACCTTTGGGTGATAATACTCGGCTTCGAGCATCACAGACCTGAGGAGAAATTGTTCAGCTTGGAAGCATGGCAGGCCTTTAAGTTAGGATTAGTCGTGAGTTGGGTAAGAGCGTTAAGGCAGGGCACAAGGTGCTTACTCCTAAAGACTCGAAGCGCTCCCCCTCAGGTTCAGTACCAGACCCCTCAAGTCCCATACCAGAACTACGAGTGTAGAGACCGAATAAGATATCATAGGATCTCTACATTAGTAGCTCTGATATGGGAGCTGAGGCGCCGGGTAGTGAACCTGAAGAGGGGACCTCGTGTGCTCTCGAACACATAAAGCATAGGGGAGCGGGAGGTGTGAAAGATGTGGAAGGTAGGAGGAAGGAGGGAGGATGAGAAGTGCAGGTCTGCGAGTGGAAGAAAGGATAGAGGGAGAAGAAAAGGTGGGGACAGAGTCAGGGCTCGTGTTTGTATGATTTTGGCCCGGTGACAACTGTGAGCAGTTAGGGTACGGGCCCTTTGCACTGCCAGCTGCAGAGGAACAACCAATAGGCGAGGGATGGTTGCTATGGGAGTTATCTTACGTATTGTTCATAAAAGAATCACGTGTGGGAGGTGGTCTGCGTAGCGAGTGGAAGCATGTGGAAGCATTGTCTGGTCCCAGATACGTCAGCAGTATTGGCAACGAATTGGCATAACCCCTTATTAATTGCATGAGAGACCATTGTGCATCTGAGGAGTACTACCTGCTTATGACCGTGTTCAGATTCGCCTTTATTCTATTTGTATTGTGCAGTTCCAGGAGGGAGGACTCTCCAGTGAACAAGGAGTATGTACTACGTGTACTAGCAATGTACATGCGTGCCTTTATTCATATGTACATTATTTGCATTGTAAATGTGATAGTGTTGTGTCTGCACTGTTGTTGCGGTGCAGCCGTCAGCTGTGCTCGCAAACTGGCGTTATACAGAAATCCATTTTGTTCCGCCCTCCCCCTGAGCCCGCCCACAGCCATTCGCTGTGCTCGCAGAAAGCACAGGATCTTGTAATGAATCTACCACTCCAGTATGACGAGCTTAGGATCTCCTTACCCTCTGTGAATCACGTATACAATGGACAACTGGCACCCCTACCGATGCCCAAGCCATCTCAGGGGTAAGTTGATGTTCCTGCACAAACTCATATCATGACTTTTACTGGACCGCAACTGTCTCCTGGTGCAATATCAACGGAATTCGAGCTTCGGGAAGAATTATATGCTGAGGTACCTCCCTAACCTTGATCTTTCCACCTACTGTTGCCCCCGATCCTCGAATGGTCAGCGCAAGGATCAGATACGCTCCTCCTCGCCCAACCGGTACTCGAGATTATGCTTCATCGGTTCAGGCGGTAAGAATAAATTTCCCTTAATGAATCAGTGTAGCCATTAAGGACCAGTGGAAGATTCAAGCAGAGTCGCATGTAGAACCAGCTCCTTGATGCACCGCCATACGGCCTACGATCTCTAAATACATCGCAGCTGCTTAACTAATACTGCATACGATCCTAATCAGTTGTAGATAAATCCGTGGGACTTAAGATCATGGCTTTGATCTTGGAAAGGGACGGCGGAAGCTACAGCGCGAAAGGAAACCGGTAGTAGGACTGCCTCGCTGTTGTTTTGAGACTCGGAGCGGTGATTTCATTGAAGAAGTACTAACCTATACACTATAGATGTTAGCGCTCGTCTGCATGAATAGTTGATTCTTTGCCCTAGCAAAGCGTGAGCGCCGAAAATGTAATTCGACACGATCTTGGACTGTAGTTCGTGAAGCAAAACAGCCCCGTTCTCAACTGAAAGCGACGGAACGCATCGCGAGGCTCGCTTTAGGTAATAATAACGGTAGCTTCTCAATCCTCACGGGACACTGCTGTTAACCAGAAGCAGGAATCCTGGAAAAGGCTCGAAGCAATTGGCGCTCCAGCTGGTGGACGACTGACTAGATGCATCTGCTGAGCAAAGGGGAAATTCTCGTACTTACTGGGCTTGGTAGTTTTGGTTGGTAATATGATTGATATAATGATATCGTTAAGGAGCGGCTATAGGAGCTTGGTATGTTGTAGCTACCACGAAGTGTGTATGATTTTCGTCGGATGTAGTGCGTGTAGGGGTTTTGGCTGTAATTCTGACCACGCAGTTCTTGGGGCAAAACAGAATTTATTCGCCAGAAGAGCTATCTGTCGTGTAATTTTGCGACGTTTAGCAGGAGTAAGACCAGTGAGCGACGCGATGCTGGTACTCGGTAGATCGCCAGTTGTCAAGTCCTACGTCTCAGCAAGTACTGTAGTTGTTCGGATCTAATAAACCTTGGCCTGACTGATACCGCATTTCGAGGCTGGGGCGATGGTGAAATCGGAGGTTGACCATGGTTTGTCAGAGTTGAGAGAGAGAGCGCTCCTGTCACTGTCATGGTAGTGGGGGAAAACACCAAGAAGTGGGTTCTCTCAGACACGTTGTTCGGCAGCTGTTCTGGAACAGCGAGCAACTGTTCTTTTACTCCCGCGTTCTGGGTTCTTGTTCAATTATTGAAGCGTTTTGAATACAATACAATTTTCAAAGAAACCTGACCGAACAAGTTGTTCTCTGCGGTTGAATTAGGTATCAGCCATCTGTCAAACTGGGAGAATGCTCACTAACCAACCTATCTACATGCAGTCTCATTATTCGGTCCCCAAGAACCCTTACAACCTCAAGGAAAAGGTCTACACTATCATGACAAGTCCGACTGTATCGGGCAAGTTCCTAGGCATCTGCGCCTCATCATGAGAAGTGCTCCAAGAGTCGACCATCCATCTCCACAGATTTCCCCAGACGCTCACCCCAGAAACCAATCCGATCAGCGACCATCTCGATGTACCAATCCCTAAACAGCAATAGAACTGCACCATTTCTACAGAAAAGGCAGCCTCGGTTCCCGGCTATTACAAAACCGGCAGCATAATTCCCGACCACCAAGTACCGGAGCCGTCTGCTACTCCGGGCCGGTTTGAGTCTCTGGGACCGGAACCGAGATCCGGTCTGTTCCCTAGAAACAAGCGAATTAGGCGGTTGTTTTAGTGGTTTTTCAGTGGACGGCACACGTCTACTACCCTCCACTGCCCCGACCTTACATATTCATGGGGTCTTTCTCTTGATCATGACTGGTCTTGACTCAAACAACATTGACCTTTACGGACACAATGCGACGGCTTAAGCATATTCAGCCGGTGGAGTTGGACTTTTCTAGCGTGTCCATGTGACGTTCTGTTCAGAGCTGTCGTGGATCCTCGACTTCTTATTTACTTGGGACCTGTCCGTAGACCGGAAGCTCTTTTGCTCCCTTCATCTTTTCATTCTTTGGTCTTTTTGTTTCAATACTTGAGCAAATTCCCGTAACCTTGGCATTTCCCCGAATACAGATATCCATCATGGCTGAGAGTTACCACAAGGAGGTCATTTCTGGCGTACGTTGCCCCTCAGTTATGAGCTCTTCTGCCCTTTCATGAGGTTCATGATTGCTAACTCGGGGTGCTCAATAGCTCAAGGACAAGAGTCTTTTCATCCAAGAAGCCTTCATTGATGGACAATGGGTTGCCAAAGAGAACAAGTTTGATGTCTTCGGTCAGTAACATTCGCCCCATCAGTATCGCGTGTCTAGAAGCTAACCAGCATTTCAGAGCCCTCTACTGCAACCGTTCTCGGTCAGGTCGCCAACTGTGCCCTCGAGGACTTCCAAACCGCCATCAAGAGCGCCGATGCCGCCCAAACCAAGTACTTTGACAGCACAACTGGCGCTAGCCGAGGTGCCCTGTTGAGGAAGTGGTACGACCTGGTACTCGCCAACCAGGAGGATCGTACGTGACCTTGAAACGCCTATTGTAAATCTATACTAACACGAAATGTCTAGTTGCCAAGATCCTGTCTCTTGAGAACGGAAAGACCTATGCTGAGGCTCTCGGAGAAGTCATGTACTCTGCTAGCTTTATCTCATGGTTCGCTGAGGAAGCCACTCGATCCTACGGTGTCACAATCCCTTCTTCCGCTCCTCACACCACTCTCATGACCATTCGCGAACCTGTCGGCGTTTGCGGTATCATTACTCCCTGGAACTTCCCCGCTGCGATGATCACCCGAAAGATTGCTCCAGCTCTCGCGGCCGGTTGCTCCGTCGTTATTAAGCCTCCCTCCGAGACTCCCTACTCCGCTCTGGCATTCACCAAGCTCGCCATTGAAGCTGGTCTTCCTCCTGCTACCATCCAGGTCCTGCCTACTCGTGACCGTCAAGCTGCTACGGAGCTTGCTACCAACCCTATGGTCAAGAAGATCTCTTTCACCGGCTCCACTGGTGTGGGCAAGTACCTTGCCAAGCTCGCTGCCGGTACTCTGAAGAAGCTCAGCTTGGAACTCGGTGGTAACGCTCCTTTCATTGTCTTTGAGGACGCCGATCTCGACCTCGCTGCTGAGGGTGCCATGTTCTGCAAGTTCCGATGCTCTGGACAGACATGCGTCTGGTAAGTCGCATTGTACCTTAACCTTTGCCCGTTACTAACCGCCTTGCAGTGCCAATCGACTCTACGTCCAGAAGAGCATCGCTAAGGAATTCACCGAAAAGCTAGTCGAGAAGGTCAATGCTCTCAAGATGGGCGGCGGTCTCGACAAGTCCACTACCCAGGGACCTCTCGTCAACAAATCCGCTGTCGACAAGGTCAAGGAGCACATTGCCGATGCCACATCCAAGGGCGCCAAGGTCGCTACCGGTGGCTCTACTCCCGACAGCCCTGGTTTCTTCCACCAGCCCACTGTCCTCACTGGCGTTACACAAGAGATGGCTGTCGCCAAGGACGAGACCTTTGGTCCTCTGGCCCCTATCTTTGAGTTCGACACAGAAGAGGATGCCATCCGTCTGGCCAATGACACCGAGTTCGGTCTTGCCGGATACTTCTTTTCCAAGGACATTAGCCGTGTCATGCGCGTTGCCCACAAGATGCAAGTCGGTATGGTTGGTGCCAACACGGGCAAAATCAGTGCTGCCGAGGCACCCTTTGGTGGTGTCAAGGAGAGCGGTTACGGAAAGGAGGGCAGTCTGTATGGTATGGCTGAGTACCAGAACATCAAGTCCATTACCATTGGTAACCTCAACAACTAGAGCAAAAGTTGCTGGGTTGGCGAGAGAATGTTTGGAAAAAGTGAAGGAGTTTGTCTTTTTTTAGCTATGAACAATAATGACGGGGCGAAAAGCCTCACAGGATAACGACAGGGGTCAGTATCATCCATGATCCTTAAATACAAAACAGTAAAATTGCTTTAACCATTCGCTGTTTTTGTGTTATTATAACTGCTTCATATATGTATCCGTCGAAGCAGCCATTGCCCGTGCGCTTTGATACGGTATTTTGGTAACTTCCCTTATTAACTTGCGATATCAAAAGTCCTCGAAAATACACCGCGGATACTCGTTTTCACGCACCTGCATTATATGTCACCTTGGGCAAATGAGATTTGATGGCGATTTATTTCAACGGCTGTCTCTGATTTGAACTCTCCCAACCCCACACCTTGATCTCCAAATAAGTCTCTCCAGAGACTTACGACCTTTCAACTACTACTGTTCCCTTTGGGATCTCTAGTGGCTCCCCATTTCTAGTACTGGCTAAACTATTCGCTTTTATTTCTCACCTAACCTGCATGAAACTATCTGTTGCGACATAACTCGCTCTGTTAGTATCAGGTATCGCCTGGTATTCTGACACGATACTGAATTAACGTCACACAAGCCGTTGGTGTCCTCGGATTTCTCACCGAATATTGACTATTTATTGATTACGAATCCCATCAATCGTCGAACTACCTGGAGTCTCACTCGCGGCATAGTTGCACACAATGGCTGCCAGCGGACACACAAATGGCGATATACTATCCCCTCAAGGACAAGAACGCCTATTCAAGCTATCGCACCCCCAGTCTATAAATACTTTCAAAGCACTATGTGCTCAAAATGCTACCAAAGAAGATTATTCACTCGCGACGGACATTGAACAAAACATACCCATTTACAACCTGGCCAAGTATTCGACCTTGACGGAGAACCAAAAGTCCGCCCTTCAAGATGAGTGGTATAAAGTCCTTCTCCACGGTCCTGGCGTTTTCGTTACCACCAGTCTTTACCGAGACCGGGATGTTATCGACAAAGCAACAGTTGCGTTTAACGAAATCATCAAGAAAGAAAGTCTGGACGCGAGAACAGCCGGCGATCATTTCGCTGGTGCTGGCAAGAATGATCGGATCTGGAACTCGTTCAGCAAACACGGCCTGCAAGACCCAGAGTCTTTCTTCGAATGCTTCTCGAACCCCTACCTCGACCTCATTTTCAACTCGTGGCTTGGTCCCGGGTATCGCATCACTACTCAAGTCAATAACGTCCGACCTGGAGGACAGCCCCAAGTTTCCCACCGTGACTACCATCTCGGCTTCATGTCCGCAGAGAATTGCGGCAACTATCCTCGAGCTATGCAAGTCGCCAGCCAGTGTTTGACTCTCCAAGGCGCTGTGGCACACGTCGATATGCCTCTCGAGAGTGGCCCGACAAGACTCTTACCTTTCAGTCAAGCCTTTGCTTCTGGGTACATGGCCTACCGCCTTCCCGAGTTCAACGCATTCTTCCTGGATAACTATGTCTCCCTTCCGCTGAAGAAAGGTGATGGTTTATGGTTCAACCCAGCTCTGTTTCACGCAGCAGGTGAGAACAAGTCTGCGGATATAAACCGGCTCGTCAACCTCTTCCAGATAAGCAGTGCCTTCGGGAAGCCAATGGAGACAATTGATACGCTGCCGTTGGTGGAGAAATCGTGGGATGTGCTTTCTGACGCATACAAGCAATATGGACTGAGCGACGAGGTCAAAATGTTTATCTCTGCTATAGGAGAGGGCTATCCTTTTCCGACCAATTTGGATAACAACCCCCCTGGAAGCGAGAATATGGCTCCTGATTCAGAACAAGACGTTATTATAAATGCTCTAGTGAATAACAAAAGCACAGCTGAAGTTCTGGTTGATCTCGCAGAATTTCGGATGAAGATCAAAGCTTAGATGCGTCAGTTAGGACGCAGATACGAATGCTACAATAGGCCAGTCCCTAGCCAGTTCTTATTAATATAATTCTATGATAGTATTTACAAATGAACCAGTGCTGTCTACGTAGGTTTTTGTGTCTCTGGGCCTGATGGCTTGAAGATCGACTGGGCGGTCTTCTTCAGATATCCACGGAAGCTCTCAAAGGTGACAGGATCATGACCTTCCAACCATCGACAACTAACCGATACATCATCCTTGCCAACTCTAACGAAGACTCTGAAAGCAAAAGCACATTCCGCAGTCTCGATATCAGTATCTTGCGTCTCTCCTCTCTGCTTTCTTCTTCGCCAGGCTCGTGCCCAGACACGACCGGCTGCTCGGCCAGTACCCTCCAGTCTTTCATTGTCCCACTCCCAGGTGATCAAGTCCAATTTTTCGAGCTCGGCACGGAACTTGTCTGCAAACCCGCCGACTTTGTCCTGAAGAGGTATGTCAACGACTTTCTCTTCCGTGATCTCGGGAAGCACGTTTTTGGAAACTGCCGTCTTGATGCCGCGCGCAACTTCTTGACCGGGCCTCATACTTCCAAAACTCCACGCAATAGCCCAGCGTCTCGTCTTGTTTCCCTGAACAAACTCCGTCACGGCGTAATTGTCGATTTTGTGCTCCCTCAACTTATCCACAAAATCTATCAAGCTCGTGAGAAAGCCGAACATGGATGTGTACCACTGCACGCGCTCTCGCAGAACAAGAGACTCTTTGAGAATGCGGTCGACGAAAGCAATTTCACCACCGTCGGTGACCATCTCGACTTTGGCGCCCGTGCAAGCCGTGAAGGACGCGCGGGACTTTTTCTTGGCGCTTTCGATGAGCTCTTGCTCAGACTTGTAGAAGGGTGGGTTAGACATAGTGAATGTGATATTGGGTACGTCTAGGTCATCCAGTGGGATGAGGTTGTTGGTAGGCTCTCGCTCAACGACCTTGATCCTCTGGACAAGATTGTTGAGTAACACATTCTTGCGCGCATACTCAAGACTCTTGGGGTCGATATCTATTGATGTCAGTCGAAAGCGGATTGTTGTAAGAAGAGAGCCTACCAGTAGCGATAAAGTTCCAATTACGTTCTGTGCAACCAAGCAGTGGATAGATGCAACTTGCACCAGTGCCTATATCCAATCCAACAATGCCTCGACCATACTTTTCGTACGAAGAACTGTCTAGAAGACCCTTCAACCAAAGTATATAGTTGTGTCGATTGGTGACCTGTGACACGCGTTAGATACGACGCGTCAAAATAGTGGATAGAAGCTTACAGGTGGACATAGTCGATCATCAGGAAGCTCAAGCTGCAATCCAAAGTCTATTTTGAGAAGCGATTTTGTCAACTGCATAACACATTCTGGATTGTTGAAGAAATCAGTCTTGTGCTGATTCCACCTGGTAATGTATTAGTTTGGCTGATCAAGTTTGGCGCTGAAATACTTACAATCGCGCAAAGTCCGCATCTTGGAGAGCGAGCTGTTGAAAATCCGGTGCTTTAGTGTAAAGCTCAGCATAGTGTCGGTCTCGAGCTACATCATCCTTCGCCAGGCCTGTAAGGGTGCTGTCCATGGCCGTTGGTTGGTTCGCATCGTCATTATCGACAGGGAGCGTGTAGCCCCGAAGGTCCTGTGAAGCCTTTCTCTTTTCGCCCATCTTCAACGGCTGGGAGAATGACTCGGATATTGATTGTGGTTGTTGGGTATTAGTTGAACATATTCGCAGTATTTTGGTTAGTCTGCGTAAGTTGTGACGTGATTAATCTCTGAGCTGTTGGTGAAAATGATGAGTTTGCTGGGTCATGGTAATTTAGCGACACTTCAGAAGTCGCAACCTCTGAAACACAATCATTTCATCTACCATAGAAAACAACTCCAATTACTCTGTAATGAGCGAAGATATATTCAAAACCCCAATATACTTAAAGAAAATAGATTTTCGCATTCTTGACAATCATAAACAATAAAATGAAATCGCATCGGCTTCGTTGAATCGTGTCCTCGTTTTATGTACGGCATCCCGCTCTCAATCTCATCCATGTCATTATTACCACAGCAGAACCCTCCATCGCCAGCCCTCAAGAAGCTTCATGTCTTTCTCATCGACATCCGGGTCGCCATGCTCGATTCTTGCGGCAAGCTTCTTGAGTCGCTTCTGCACAGTACGGGCGACTCGGATCGACACTTCGTTGGAAAACACAAACAGGACAGCAAACACAAGGAAGGCCAGCTTGGCGAAGCGACCCTTACCTAGGACGCCGTTCTTGATATGGTCGAGAAGACCCTTTGACTTTTTGAAGGCGTACTCGGTGTCGTTGGCTGAGAGGTAAGAATCGTCGTCGTCGTCGTTTCGTCGCCAGAAACGGCGAATCAAAGGAATAAAAGTGGCACTATTGAGTCAGTCTATCATTATAAAGGTCAATTAAGAGGGTCAATGACTTACATGGCTCCTCCAATGATCCATCTTCGCCAGCGGTGGTTTTCGGCTTCTTTGGCGATACTGCGCACCTCCCCCTGCAAGATCCTCAGATCATTCACAACGAAGGTCGTCTGGTTGCGAATACGGGTCTCAAGCTCATAGGCGGAAATGGAAGCATCGCCACTTCGTCGCTGACGCTGCAAGCTTATGTATTCTCGCAAATTGAATTGGCAATTCGTCCTGAGAGACCGAAGCTCTGCCAGGTCAGCCGGGATGTTAGCGGGGACCATCTGGTGAGGCGGCTTTATTGCGCTGGCCATGGTTCCGGGATGGTTTGGAAGAAAAGACTCAGATACCGGGCGCATCGGGAGGTTGTTGGATCCTGCCTGAGGACCGCTGACGGGAGGATAGTTCTGAGGATTGTAGCCCTGAGAGTCGTAGTTTTGCGGATTGTAGGCCGGGGTGTAGTAGTCCTGCTGATTGTAGTTCTGAGTGCCAAATGGCTGAGACCCATACTGAACTTCAGGACCTGGGTATGACTTTGCTCTCTCTGGGCCACCTCGCTCATATCCGCGATCACCGCGATCACGACGGTCACGATCACGCTCGCGGTCCCGGTCTCCCGTGGGAGACGGGCTACGGAAGGGCCGAGGATCCAGGTTTTGAAGCGGTGACTTGTTTGACTTGCGAGATTCATCCATATTGGGCGATTAATAAGTAAACGGCTATGTCGTTCGCTAGAGACTGGATAAAGGTGTCAATGGCAGGTTCACCAAACAAGCGGATTTTGGGGCCCAAAGATAACCGAACAGAAGAAAGGCGAATTTCTCGTTTAAAGTGTTCAGTTCAGGAAGGTAGACTTTGTCTGTGGAGAGGGAGAGGCTGGGCTGGGCTGAATAAACGAGGCCAGCCCATGACGCTCAGACGAGCAGGGATAGGTTGGGCGCATGTGGGGTGATGGAATTCATGAGGTTGGGGTGACGGGAAGTGAGATATGCAGCAAGTGATATTCTTAGCAACTACTGAAAACTACTGACACATATACCAACTGATAATCAACATGATTCTAAGTCTTTCTCACTCTTCTAGTGATAGCTAATATCCCAATGTTCTATACATGCGGTGCGCCATCCCATCAATACCCTCGACCGGCAACGCACGTCTCATGTCGCGCAACAGCTGATCCTGGACCTCAGGGTCGAATCGATCCCAGATTCTGCAAACTTGACGCACCAGATCTGCTCTTGTAGTGCGAAAAATACCAGCAAAAGCTTCAAAAAGGATTGTCGTCTCGTCCCAGCCCATAATATTGTGAACATCACGGATAAGGGTTTCAAAAAAGTCAAGAATCTCAGCCAAAAGCATGTCTGAACATCCCAGTCCTCGCTCATTGTCGAGAACCACGCACAGGGCATGCATCATGCCCGCCCAGCGAGTTACCGCATGGTCGCGAACCGGGTCATCTTCAATCTCCAGCTCGGCAGCTCCGAACATTTCTATTGCGCCAGTTTGGGAAAATTCTTGAAGATGACGGAACAGAAATCGCAATGCCTGATGGATAATGTGTGGTGGATGGGGTGCCATATCTTGAGGCATGAAGAAACTGCCCAGCATTAGGGTTCCTCGTCTCACTGCATTTCTGGTCCGGGGCAAAAATGTGAACAAGATGTTCTGGTCAATGCTGAATCTTTCTCCGGCTTGT
Organism: Fusarium aywerte; assembly: GCA_013186375.1. Taxonomy (NCBI): domain Eukaryota; kingdom Fungi; phylum Ascomycota; class Sordariomycetes; order Hypocreales; family Nectriaceae; genus Fusarium; species Fusarium aywerte. Next base: position 97,136 of record JABCQV010000139.1, on the reverse strand, counting down.
CCAAATCTGCCACCTTGAGCTTCGAGATCGTACAAGTGTACGATGATGTTGTCTTGTCTTCTATCTTGGGCTCTTGCAGTAGTGTTAGGTCCTGGGTTGTTGTCTCGTCTTGGAGGCTGAGTTCTAGGCAACAAGTCGATTGGCTCTCTCGTGTCTGTAACGGAGGCATCAGAGCCAGTCTGAGCGAGCCCATATACCGCTTGAGGCACGTTGTAGGCTACGTTACGAAATCTCGCCATCTGGGACGCGCGCCGTCTTGAGCGGGATCGTGTGCTGATATGCTCGCGAAAGTAACTCTGTCTGAACATGCTACTAAAACCAAGGCTGCCGAACAAGATGGATCTACAATTTAATGATATAGATGAGAACTTCAGCGGTATTGCAGGCATTTTATAGTTTTTGGGAATCTCTGACCAACAATCTGTTCAGTTTGTGAATGTTGATTGCCACGCATCGGGCAGGGCACCTGAGCAATGCCACAAATTTGGATAACTTATCACACACAAACCGTGTTACAGAAACGTTCTCTATTATGATTGATTGTCAATGTTGTTATTAGACTGTATGCGACGACCTCTGGTTGTGAAAGGCGGCAAGGAACGTCGCTTTGCCTGTGAGGCTACAGGGTGGGTGATTCGGTACAGGTGCGTTTCGTCTGGGAACAATTGTGTTGTAAAAAGTACCACATGGTCAAGACAAGTGAAAGCTCGTAGAATAGAACAAATGTTTTCCTCTATTATTATTATCTAATCTTACTCTATTTCAGACATCCATGGTCCGGTCTTGTGCTGAATCTGGCGAACCACAAGATACCTGATGTCTAAGGCATGAGAATTAGGCGACCAGATGAATTGGCAGGCTAACAGAACATAGGACGTCCCCCACCAATTCTGACTCTCTCACACTCTCTCACTCCTCTTCGTCTCTCTCTTCTCGCACACGAGATGAGGCATCCAGTCCGCCATTACCGTTAACAGTATTTTACCATCTTATTACCATACCAAGATAACCCTCTGTTATTCCACTGCGATGGTCAATCGTTATCAATTCCTCCTATTCTTGCTCAATCGCTCTCTGCATGCTGAGTAGTGTCGTGTTAGTGTCTACCATGAATCTTCTATTGGGTCATCACTCTATTTCGACCATGTCCATTTCGCGCCTCCAATACCTTCTACCTTATCTCTGGTACAAGTGACTTTGTGGTCCGCGTCGGCCTTGTCTTTGGTCGCTCGGACGAGTATAAATATCCCGTCTTCCCCCTCCTCTGCCATGTCTTCCATTATGCTCAGCAACACTCTTCCTCCCCTCCTCTTTTTATATACTCCAATCCACTCCAGACTGCCCTGCCTCTCAGCATAAGACCACATCGTCGTCTTCCATCTTCCATCTTCCTCGTCTCTACTCGGCTCGTCCCTTCAACTATCGTGACCTCCCTTCCAGATTGCCGTTGAATTTGTTTGAAAGTTGTCCCAGCTGGTGCTGCCTATGATGCTAGACCTTCCTTCTAATTATGTCGCTGATGTTGGCCACAAAGTCGAATACAAAATTCGTGATCTTGAGACACGTTCCGTTACTCTCTTTCCTACCCAAGCTCAGGTCAAGCGTGAGATCAAGGATGTCCTTCTCAAGGTTAGTCGAGGTTATACGGCCAATGTGTACTTGCGTACTTACACCACGATAGCCTGGCATCAACGAAATATCCGTTGTTGGTCTGAGCCCTACTGTTGATAAGCACTCAGTCATGGTCGAAGGCAGCGGCGCTGCTACCATTACTGGTATTAGTTTCGAATATCTCCCTAACCGTGAACTCTTTGACGAAGTCTACCCTGACTCGGACGAAGATGATTTCGGGAGCGAGGATGATGACAAAGTCGATGATGAGCTCTCAGACTTTTCTCAAGACCAATCTTTATTGGGAGTCAAGATGAAGCTCATTGAGCTCCAAGACGAACAACAGAGAGCCAGGGAAATTACTGTCAATGCTGATAACCGTATCAAAATCTTCGACGGATTTACTACTTCCCTTGACAAGAAAGAAGGCGTCAACATTAGTTCGATGCTCGAGGTCTACAAGGAAGAACACGACAAGGCTTTTGAAGAGCGTTTGGTTGGTGTGCAAAAGGAAAGAGAACTCACTGAAGCTATAGAAAATGCCACCAAAGAACAGTCGCGCCTGACCAGACTTGCTGTGAAGGCCCGAGCCAAAGAGTCCAAGGCCAAAGCCAAAATACAGAAGGCTGTAAAGAAGAAGCAGGAACAGCGCAAGAAGCGACTTGAGGAGCGTCTCAAGGAAAAACAGCGCATCCGCGATCAGCGTACTCGCTGCTGGCCCAGATACTGCTACACTGTACACATCCAACTTGAGGTTAACTCGTCTTACACGCCAGCTTCTTCACGTCGAGAGTCCGTGTCTAGTGATATCGAGCTTGCCCAAAGGCCCCGAAGTAAGACTGTCGACTTAGAAGAAACATTCTCGTGCGACCTCGTCCTGTCGTACGTGACCGACTCGGCTTTCTGGACGCCGAGTTACGATATGCAACTGTCCACTGTCAGCTCCACAGGCACCCTTTGCTTTGATGCCAGTCTTCACAATACCACATCCGAGACCTGGGAGAACTGCAAGATCACCCTGTCTACTTCCCAAGCTACATCTTCGAGTCTCGAAGATTCCCAACCTATTCTTACCCCCTGGCGTATCAAGCTGGGTAACAAAAGCCCTGAATCTGGCTCTAGCGATGCTCTCGAAAGCAAAGCAGAGCGCCAGCAACGGGTCTTCTGGAGTAACAAGAAGGGAATTCGGCCACCTCAGAGCGACGCCAGACGAGAAATGTTTGGTACCAGCGATCATGCCCAGGAAGATTACCAAATGCAGCTGTTGTTGCTCGAGCAGCAGAACAAAAAGAGATTGATGATGGCTAGATCGGAACAAGGCTCCGTAATTCAACCTCACCACTTTCAGCAGCCGCAAATGCAACAGCTACAACAGCCGCACAAACAGCAACAGAACGGTGAACAGCTGACGGCGATGCAGGTGATGCATCAGAATTTGCAACAACAACAGCAGCAGCAGCAGCAACAACAGTTGCCACCACCGCAAAGCGACTTGATGGATTTCGACCTTGACCAGTTCTTGCATAAATCTGATCAGGATACGTCGACTCCAGAAGTCCAACCGTCTCTCGAGTTCCAAAACTCCCTCGTCGAAGAGACTGGCTTCATAACAACGTTCGATCTGCCCGGTCTCAAAACCTTGGTACCCAAATTCACGGTCTCGAAGCAGCGCGTTGCTCGTCTTCAGTTCACGGACGTTCTGTTCAGCCACACAATCGTGGCAAAGTATCATCCAGACGCCTATGTTAAGGCTAAGCTCAAGAACAGTAGCAAACTCACCCTTCTCAATGGACCGGCCAGCTTGACGCTTGACGGCAGCTTCATGGGACAGACCAAGATCCCTCGATGTAGCTCTGGAGAGAAGTTTACCCTCAACTTGGGTTTGGACTCATCGATCAGAGTCATGTATCCCAAGCCTGACGTTCGAAGAAGCACGAGCGGCATGTTTAGCAAGGAAGACAGCTCTACCTACGTCCGCACAGTCACAGTGCACAATACCCGCGTCACCGCTGCAAAGCCAGTCAACTTATTGGTTCTGGATCAGATTCCAGTTTCCGAGGAAGACCGTTTGCGAGTCGAGTTGTTGAGCCCCCGTGGACTTACGGTCGAGGGACCTAGTCAGCCGGCTGGGGCTCCTGGGCGTGAGTTAGCAGAGGATAAGGATTGGGGTAAAGCGACAGCGTCTCTCAAGAAATACGGACAAGTCTCGTGGGAAGTCTTGTTGAACGCGGGCAAATCGGTCAAATTGCATCTCGAGTACTCAGTTTCGATGCCAAGTGGTGATGTTGCAAAGGAGTGTTGATTCGGGAGAATTGCAATTTGACGACTTTGGAATGTCGATGATAGTGGCAGAAAGGTCAGATGTACGAAACTTGGATGGAGTTGGATGAAAAGCAGGGTTCGGTACCCAAATTTGCTTTTAATATGGCTTCCATGGTGAAGTTTGAATTTCTTTCACGGCCAATGTTCACGGCAAGGCCGCTGTAGGACGTCTTGTTTACACAACTCGTTAATTTGTTTACCTGACTTTGTACGATAGTCAATATGGCTTTCTGTGCCCCTTCCTTATTGTTGAGTCCTCATACCATTATTCTTCAGCCTGGCCATATAAAGTCTAACGAAAGACATTATCGCAATCTCAGTGTGAAATATCTGTTATTCCCATGGTTCCAGATCGTGAATTATTCTAGATCAGAGGGACATCCACTACTTGTTCTTCCGACACAATCGCAGAAATGACGACACACAATTTCATGTAAGTTACCAGGGTTTGAATTAATGCAAGACGAACAAGATGGATTGATCACCCATTACCTCAACATGCTTGATGACTCGTTGCCGATAGAGCCAGACGGTGGTGGTTCTACACCTGATAGACATACCCTGTACAACTACATCGTCGGAAGTGGGTCGACACTGGCTTATGTGATTGGTGCTTCTCGCCTGTAGCTTTGAGGTCTTCAAAATAGGGATATTAAGATGGAGGTCATTGACTAAGAAGGCTGTTAAAAAGAATGTGTCAAGGGCCGGCTAGATTTCGGCTCCCTTGAGTATAAAGAAGATCCAGTAACAGCTGTTCCTCGCTTGCTTCTTCATATTAAAGCCGTATCCTAATGTCCCCACCAATCTACATCTATCGACCCTCCGAACTCTGCCCTTCCATACCTCTGTACTCAAGTCAGGTGATCCAAGTAACTGCCCCTCCCCCTCCTTCTTGGGCTATCAACGCTGATAAAAAAAACCCACCGTTAGGCCCAACAAGACCGAACGAATAACACAACACTGTAAATCGCAAAGATGTTGGACATTGAGGATTTCATTGAGGAGCGCGGTGGAAATCCCGAGAAGATTCGGGAGAGTCAGCGTCGTCGACATGCTCCCGTAGAGCTGGTTGACGAGGTTATTGCCCTCTGGCAAGATGCGCGCAAGAGTGAGTCACGGAATAACTTCATAACCGCCTAAAAGATTCCGCCTAACTTCTTCTAAGCTCAGTACGGAGTCACTCAGATCGGTACCCAAATAAACGGTGTTCAAAAGGAGATTGGACTTAAGAAGAGGGCCAAGGAGGATGCGACTGACCTACTCAAGCAGAAGGAGGAGTTGACGGAGAAGAAGAAGATCCAGGAGGAGCTTGCTGCCGCCAAGAACGCTGAACTCAAGGTCAAGGCCAAGCTCGTAGGAAACTATGTGCACGACTCCGTCCACGTCAGCGACAACGAGGACAACAACACCATCGAGAGAACTTGGGCCCCCGAGACTTTCGACAAGACCACACAAGCCGCTCTTTCCCACCACGATGTGCTCCTACGACTTGGAGGATACGACCCTGTCCGAGGTGTTAAGCTAGTAGGCCACCGAGGTTACTGCTTGACTGGCTACGGAATGTTCCTGTGAGTTGGGATGCGACGGCGACATGGCATTATTCTAACGCTGATAGGAACCTGGCCCTTGTCAACTATGCCACCCATTTCCTCTTCAACAAGGGTATGCAATGGTTGATTTTGAATCAGCTATCATCCGCTAACGATTTTGCGCGTAGGCTATACCCCTAACCAGCCGCCTTTCATGCTCAACCGCGACCAGATGGCCAAGACCGCTCAGCTCTCTCAGTTCGACGAGGAGCTGTATCGTGTCTCTGAAGGCCCTACACCCTCCGAGTCGGATCGATACCTGATCGCCACCAGCGAGCAGCCCCTTTCCGCCCTCCACGCCGAAGAGTGGATTCAGCCCGCCGAGCTTCCTATTAAGTACTGTGGTTACAGCACCTGCTTCCGAAAGGAGGCTGGCAGCCACGGTCGTGATGCTTGGGGCGTGTTCCGTGTGCATCAGTTCGAGAAGGTCGAGCAGTTTGTTCTCTGCGGTCCCGATGACAGCTGGGACCAGTTTGACCAGATGATGGCCAACTCTGAGGAGTTCTACAAGTCTCTTGGCCTTCCCTACCAGGTTGTTGGCATCGTCACAGGTGCCCTGAATAACGCTGCTGCCAAGAAGTACGATTTGGAAGCTTGGTTCCCCTTCCAGAAGGAGTACAAGGAGCTGGTTTCATGCTCCAACTGCACAGACTACCAGACACGAGAGCTGGAGATTCGCCATGGTGCTAAGAAGGGCAAGCAAATTGTTGGTGGTGGAAAGAAGGAGTATGTCCACGCGCTGAATGCTGTAAGTCTTTTGTCGATATTCCTGTACGTGATAGTCAACATGCTAATCGGCGTCTACAGACACTCTGTGCTACTGAGCGAACACTGTGCTGTATTCTCGAGAACTACCAAACCGAGGAGGGTCTGGTTGTGCCCGAGGTGCTGCGAAAGTACATTCCCGGTGAGCCTGAATTCTTGCCTTTCGTCAAGGAGGCCCCCAAGGAGGCTGAGAAGGCAGAGAAGAAGGATGCTGGCAAGAAGGAGAAGACACTTCCTGTGCGCGAGACCAAGGCATAAACAAGACAATGTGGTAAGACGATATGGGATGCTATAGAGGAAGAAAAAAGTCGGCACTCTTGTTGATGATACAGTGTATGACGAATTGATGTGAGGAATGAATAAAAGAATCAAAGACAGCTGAATTGTGTGACGAAGGATCTGTACCACTATATGAAAACGAGTTGAACTTGGTTCATGAACAAGCCGGAGCGGAGTACAGCTCCGTAGCAGTGGGATACGAAGATGCGAGCGGAGAACGTATTACGGATCATCCGAAGAACGGTTAGGTGAAAGCGGCAAGCAGAAGCGCTAAGCGTACGGATCGTTGAGCTCTTTCCCCGCCCCCTGTCAGAACGCCTCGGCCGTCTCCGTGATCAAGACGGAGGTGGGTACCGTTTTGGTGATTGAGCTGCCGGCATCGCAATTGAAGCACCAACGGTACGTCTGTGTGCTATTGCCAAGAGGTCAGAGTGGTCGGGTAGTGTAGACTTTCGATTATGCGCATGAGTCCACATGAAAAAGGACTGTCGTCAACAGGACACATGCTGTTGCTATGAGAACAATTTGATCATTTCATTCTAAGGCAATGCCGGCGATTTTTGAACAGACTGCGGTACGGTGCCACCGTATCTCAGAAAAACACTGTACTCGACTCGGAAACGGCCCCACTGTAACGAATTCTTCTGCCGGACGCGTCTCCTTTTCATACAGTAGACACTACTAGAGGAGGTGACTGTACGAGTGAAGCTGGCTGTAAAAGTTTGTCGCCTCCCTCGAAAGAAAAACTTATTGATGGGACATAAGCTGAACATCGTGTTTGAAGCAGCAAATGGGCTGTGCTCTCAAAATTGTAGCCTCGTGCTGGCTCCAGAGATGTGATGGCATGGCGCCGGTCGGAGGTTGAGGATGCAGTTCCGACAAGACCTGGACCATGTCCCGGCCGCCCATTGCCATCCGAAAGTGTCACAGGGCATGCCATTAATGGGGATGAGGTGATTTATACAGCACATCAGGTATGTTCGATATAAGAAAGAGGGAATTAATTGAAGAAGACACGAATGATTGCGGTGCTACAATCAACCCTCCTCACCGGTCCATCCACAAGCTCAACATGATGTTGGCGTGCGGACCGGTTAGGAGGGGGCGAAGAGAAAATCAACGGACGACACCGGTGGCCCCTCTATTTCGGATCATCATTTGCCGGACCGGAGCGAATGGCAGCTGCACAAGATGCCAAGATATCAAGCAAGACATCTCTCGCAATTGCCTGAATATGGCGTGCAAGAGAAAACTGCTGTTGAGAAAGTGCTAGTATTAGACATCAAAGGTGATAGGCTGATGGATATTGAGGCTCTGAAGTCCTGAATTCAGTGATCACCACATCCAATCTAACAGGGGCACAGGCACAAGGTCGGAGACGGGACGGCGGCAATCCAAGCCACTTAACAATATCGCACGTAAAATGATTTTACTAGCAGCATAGCTCGTGTTCGGTAGTAGCACAAGACGAGTGAGGTTCACATGTCCTGGATGTTGACTGTTGTTTTGATGCAGACGATGATGAGCAGAGACGTACTGGGCGTCTTGCTTGTCCTACCATGAGTGAGAAGAAAACGCACCAAGGGTTGTAATTTTACCACATCTGTTAAAGGGGGCACCCAGTAGTTCAACTCTGTTCTTTGTGCTTCCTAAAGAAGGAAAATATTGACACTTCAACTCTAGAAGCCGGAGGGCAAAGTGATGAGCAAGCCCCAACCCTGGATGCTGAGACTGCCGAATTCACCCCCACTCTTCATCTCTATGTACGTTAGTCTAGGCTGTCGGCTGTCTCTGGTTTGAATATCCGGTCTGTTTCTGCACACTGTGGTGGGCGTCCGGGGGAGCAAGACGGCGGTGAATGAGAGGAGGCATATCGGACGGTTCGGCCTGTGAGCATGAGGAAATGGAAAAAGAAAATCACCATACCCCGGCGACGGCGCGAATTCATTCGGGATTGCCACTGGTTTATATGGATTCCGTGATGTTTTTGAACCAACTCACATACCGTAAAATGACAGTCACCATATCTTTCCCCCGACGTTACCGAATGCCCCGGATATACCGATGCCGGGGGAGCGTTTCTTTCCTCCCGGTCTCTGTACGACATTGTTGCCAGCAACCGAGAAAAAAGAGCCTTGTAGGAATAATGCTACTGATATTACCGCCATTGCGGTTGCATCAGTCAACCAAGTTGTCACTCTGGAAAGGCTTGTGCTCGCGTCTGGAAAGTCCGGGGATAGGCTAAATACTGTCAGATCGTAGCGATGGATGAAACCTCGCGACAATTTCATGCATCGACCTGCGCCTGCGCCGGGCAGTGTGACATTAACCTCCACCATTTGTATTCGGTACGTACCTGCAAGCAATGTCTGCGTGTTTTGCTTGCTTGCTTCTCTCTTTGAGATGCGTTGCTGAAAGAGGCCGTTATTCGGGACGGCATCTCTTCAGGACCCACTAACTAGGTAGATACCGTTTTAAACGCCGGCTGTTGAAGACGGGATGGATGCACGATGGGGCCGAGGTCATCTTGATGCAAGAGAATATACAATATCTGCTGACCACGAGCATGAACTGAAACTCTTACCTTGTCTACGAATACTCATGAATGTGCAGGTCTATTTATAACACCTGTCGAGCTTTCGTTTTTGTGGCAGATTTGCGCGACGGCTATGGCAGTACGGCCCCCTGATAGCCCGTCCCGAGAACGCCGTAGCGCTTTGTGTGGGGAGTGAGATGAGCTTCATCCAGTTTCAGGCGTTTTATCAGAGGTTGCCATTTGAGAAATCTTTCCAACACGTTTATTAATTGACTATGTGGTTTTTCGAATGTCTTTGTTCCCCTTTTTAGAGGAATCACGTTAACTTAGGTTGTCGATAAAGAAACTGCACTTTGTAATGAAATTCCTCTTTTTCACCAGTGCTTTTATAGTACAGTACGTACTGACTGGCCCCTAATTTATTGATTGGATTACCTAGATGCCCTGTCGGCTTGCGGCCCACACACCCCCGTGGCCCTCCTCCGTTTCCCGTTCTCCGTCCCCCATTTCCATTTGCTTTGCGCTGCCTTTGCGCTGCCTTGCCTTGCCCTTTTACCCTGGGTCTGCCTTTGCCTTCAGGCTGTCCTGTCCGCTTGGTCGCTCCCGCCTCTGCTTTTGCCTCGCCTGCTCTATCCCCTCCGTTACCTCCGCCCCTTCTCCTCTTCATTTCCACATCTGCCACCATACACGAACACGATTTTTTTTTTTGTGCCTGGTTTTGCTTCATCCTTTTCACTGCCTTAGGTATTCGGATTGAGACTGAGTCTTGTTCTCATCGTTGCCTGGGCATTTTAGGCTCTGTGACTTAATACCTGCGCAGCCGGATTTTAGCTGAAGCCTCTCCGACCCAGCCACTGCCCGCTCTAGCCCCGGGCTTCCTCTCTTCTCTCCGATCTCACGGCGCCGCCATTTCGGTTGTTTTCGCCTACCAAGAAGTTGCGCGTACCCGGTAAGTTAATTTTCGATTTACTCTTGCGGTCTCATCAACCCTTTTTCGTTCTGAGAAGAAGGATTGCCTGGCTTTATCTACACTCTTCTGCTGCAAAGTTGGTGGTGGTGGTGGCTCTTCAGGTCCGCCCGAAATTCCCCAAATTCGCGCGCGTGTGGCCTTCCGTTCGGCCTCGCTCGCCTCCTTCCCCCACGGGACCCTCCGGCCTTCTTCCGCTATTTTGACGGAGCCCACCCCGAGAATTTCTTCCATTTCTCCCTCGCACCACTTTGTCTGTTTTTCACTCCGTCATCTAATAACCACCACAGACTCAAAATCGCAGACCATGTCGTCTGTTGTTCGCTCTACTGCCCTCAGGGCAGGCGGCGCTTGTGTGCGCTGTCGCAAAGGCAAGACCAAGTGTGTATACGAAAATGGCCGCGCACCTTGCAAGAACTGCGCAAAGGGAATGCACGATTGCTATTTGCCTTCAGAGACCATGGCTCATCATCACGGCCAAAGTCCTGCGCGACACGCCAATCCTCATCGACCTCCTCGCGACAGTCTTCCTGCTGCCGCACCTGCTGCTGAGACGCGACAGCCTGCTGTTGGCGCTCCTGCTGCCCGTCATGTGCAGACAGGATCTGATAAGTACGTCGCGGAATTTTCTTTGTCAATCATCCTTTTGTTCTTTACCCTCAATCGATCCTATACCGGACCTTATCATAACCCTAGCCTCACTGCCGCGCATCGATGCCTTCCAAATGGTTTGGTGAGCATCGTACCCTTCTCTCTACCCCGGGTGGATCGGCAGACCAGTCATCCTCGCCTCGCTTCCCTACCTCGTCTCTTACGCTCCAGGCTTCATCCTGTTCTTTCTGGCGACCGTCCTCCAAAAGGGCCTAAGCCGGATCCTCTCCCTGTCCTTCACCCCATTCTTCATCACCATACTCGTGCCCGCGTCTGTTTGGTTGTCCTCCCCGATTTGCAATTGAGCTTGGTTCCTCGAGCCCGTCCGTCCCCAAGCTCCACTTTATCCCCGTCGGCTTACGGCCTCCCCCCGAAATTTACCTTGGTCAAGCTCGCACCACTCGTTGGAAGCGCAGCTGTCTGAACGTGAGACGGGCCGTGCCACCCCCTAGTCTACATTCAAAGTTTACAGCTTCCTATGAGCTATCATGAAGGCTTTTGCTAACGAAATCTCTCTATCAGACTGACTCCGGAACTGATCGCTGAATGTGAGCGCGTTGTGTCAAAGACCTTCCCGGCTTGCGTCGCGTTTCACAAACCCTCCTTTGTTCAACAGCTAAAGAGCGCGTCTTTGGACGCTGCCCTGGTTTATGGTCTTTTGACCTGCGCAGCCCGGTACGTCACCAGTTCCGAACCCTGCTCTCCAATTCCCTTTCCGATTGCTCTGGCTGGTCGCGTTTGTCACGCCGACCGTCGTCTTATTTCCCACGTCGTCTTGCCTTGTCCATCCGTTCGGCGTATGGATCCACACCGAACGGTGCTACCGTCACCGAGTGTTTGAGCCTGCGTCAATTTCTAGAAGCTTTGCTGTTTGGGTTTGAGCCGAGGATTCCCGCATCACGTTCTTCCGCATCCCACAATTCGCCGCATCCCCATTGTTGAATGCCGTGATGCTTCAAGCTCTGGGCTTGAACGTTGGCCAAATTAACGAATGTGTCGCTAACATTCAATTGTAGGAGCTCGCCTAGTCTCATCCGTCGCTATGGAGGACCTACACAAGCTGCGGAGACATTCGCTGCCAAAGCCATGACTCTTATCAACCAGAACCTAGACCATCCTAACCTTGTTGATATTCAAGCATTGTGCTTAATCATCATCCACGAATGGGGCTCACGCAATGCTGTCAGAGCCTACATCTACTTGGGGCAGGCTGCGCGCATGGTCCAGATGTACCGCATCCTGAACAGCCACCACCCATCTCCGGATGCCGACCTCTTCCTACGTGATGAGTCCCTTCGCCGCACAGTTTGGCTCATCTACATTCTGGATTGCCTTCTGACAAGCACTCCCGGGCGATACTCTGCATTATCTCCTCATGACACCGCAGACGTCTCATTGCCCTGTTCGGACATCAACTTTGCATTCGGCAATGCTGTGTTTGTTAAGACTCTGCGCCAGCAGCTCGACCCTACCGCCGTCCCGCCCGGCCAGCCTCAATCCGAGATTGGTGAATTCGGCTATATCGTCCTAGCATCAACCATGTGGCGTGAAGTTGTTGCCATGCTTACGACTACAACACTTGCAAGCTTCCGTGAGGAGGACTGTAACGACTTGATCGCGAAGATCGAGGGCCTCCGAGCTACTCTGCCAATGCAGTTCGTGGACAAGCCAGGCCAGATCAACCTTCATATGACGATGGGGTCTGGTTACACTTTTGCCATGCTCCACTGCCTTCTCCATTGCGCTACCATCTTTGTCCATCGAAGACGTTTGTTGCAGGAGGTGACATCTCCTAACTTCAATCTTGAGTCATTCCGTCTCAATGCCCGATGCCACGATATAATTGATCGCCTCTTCACATCTTGTCACGGCACAATTTCGTTGCTCACTGCTGTTGAGGCCGGCTCTGAAAAGGACCATTCCCCCTGCTTCCCGATCTTTATGCTCTTCTCTGCATTCACAGCTAGTGCTACTGTCGCTTACTTGTCTCTCAAGGGCCTGACACCACCAAATGCAGTGGAGACAGCCGCGCACATTGTCAAGGACGGTCTACGTTTTATGAGCGACGGGACCGAGAATTGGCCTCTAATGGGCAGCTGGCTGCGACATCTCACCGTTATGCAACGTGTACTCAACAACGATGCTGCGGCAGCCAATGGTAGCGGTTCGCTGCGCCATGGCTCAGCATCACATGGTGCAAGCGGCGTGAAGGACGAAATTTCATCCAACGCCGACACAAACCCAGACGCGATGGATTACGATCAATCCAACCACGCAGGCAGCGTTTCGGGCCAGGGTCCCAAACGTTCCGTTTCGGAGTCAGTGCGTGGTGACAGTGAGCCTCCGGTTGTGCTTGCAAGGCGACCTGGCATCGCCACTATCAACGGTGGCTCAGGAGGAGTATCTACTCCCACCACTTCGCCTCCTCCGCCAAACGCTTCACACGGCGCTAGTATCGTGCCCGATATCAAGCAGTCTAGTCCAGAAATGGCGAACGGAATTGTGCCTCCTCAGGATGGCCAGACGACAAGTCAGGACATGACGGCGCCTGAGCTGTGCCAGGCCTTCGAACGACAACTCCTCGATCTCGACGATCTGGCTGCTTTTATGGGTGGTGGTGTTTGAGTTGTTGGGTGTTTACGGACGAAGCTACGAGCAATTTTTAAGCGGGCTAATGAAGGCTATACCTATGAGCGATAGGGCTCTGTTTTACTATTTCGACTTCGGATAGTCGTTGTGTTCCCTCTGCAGACAGCAGTGGCCAGTGTTTTGTAGGGATACCCTGGAAGGCGTTGGGGTGGGAATCTTTGGTGCCGAGAGGTCATCTGATAATAATACAATTTATCTTGAGCTAAATCTATGACCCGACGGGAATTGTGTCAGGTTCGTAACTAGATCATCGACAGAGCTAATACTCTGCTACCAAGATCTAGTCTTGTGGTTCTTGAACCTTTTGCAAAGTTGTATAATCCATTGTAGACGAATGCCTGTTTTGTTATTCAGTTTTTTTTTTAAAAAAAAATGATGCTGAAGTCTGTTGTCATCGCTTTTGAGAGAGCCTCGGCCAGCTAGAGCATCAGTCGGGTCGACTAGGCTTTCTTTCAAAGTTTAATCAATTACTGACGATAATGCACGGCTATGAGAGTTGAGTAACAACTGACAAAGACAAAGTTGGCTTACGATAGGGTTGTAGTGGAAGTATAACTCCGGTGCCTTCTGTGGTTCGGAGACTCGGCAACGATTCTACTAAACGGGTAACGTGAAGAATCCTTGGATATCTTCGCGTCACAGACCTTAGTAGCAGCCACAGGTTCTAGAAGCTCAGTAGAAGGAGCAGGAAGAATTCGGAACAAGGTATAGACTTAAGTTTGCATGTAAGAACGATGAGGGTGTGAGATAGTCAAAGAGAGATTGGCTCAGTCAGATGGGTTTAGCTTATTGGATCATGCGGGCGTAAGTGATCGTCTTTTTTTGAGAGAGGGATTTTCTGGGGAAACAAGCTTGTGGACACCATAGTTTGATTTGTGGGATGGATGCTTTATTTGACGATGGGGGAGAGTTGATGCTCATGAGTCGGGGGATGATTGAGAACGACTGGATCTTTTTGTTCAATAGCAAGTATCAGATGCAGTTTCTCTTCCTTGCGTTTATTTCAATATCCCCTCAAGTCTTTAGATCTATTACTGTCCGTTCTCTCTTGAAAAAACCTCTTGATTAATGTAACGTGGTGAAATCTGCGTTGTAGTGAAGGTGATGGTGATGGTGATGGTGATGTCAATCGATAGCGTCGTTGGCTCCACCTGAGATGCCGGATTGCCGATGTGGCTTACCAAAATCGGAAAAGCACCGACCCATTCATCTCCACTCTATCGGCTCCTCCATGCCGGGAATGGAACGGACAGCGAAAAGGACGCTATCTCCAGGTTTGTTGTGGATATTCAGTCATGGCAAGTGCGGAGGTTGCCTAGGCTAAATTAAAGTCTTGTAAGTCATGGGATAAGAGAAGGAGACATGGAGAGCAATTACGTCGAGATGGACAGCTACAGAGCAGGATATGAACATGTTTCGATGTTTGTTGCAGCTGAAGTATCTGACTGTCATCTCGAAAGCTTACCATGTAGAGTCAAGACCATATCACGCAAGAGAAAGACAAAAAACCATCCGTTATGTGGTGTAACATCCATCTCAACGGCTCTATAGTACTTCAGCGATGAATCCCTGTTCTCTGCAACCCAAACACCGAGATCTGCAACGCTATCATTAAGATGCCGAGTGAAGAGAACCGGCTCCGCAAACGGTTTCTACGAATCATAGGCTGTCCAACTGATGCTTTTCCCCCGTTGACGCCGGTATCGCCTGAATATGATAGGTCTGACAGATATTATTCCCTCGCGATTCGGGGACTGTTAGGACGGTGCTTTGTAAGTACAGGTGGAGATACGTAGACTACTAATATAACAGGGAGGGATGCGCACTTTAAAAAGTCTAACTCATGTCGAGCAGGCTTCTGTCTACCTAGTTCCGTACACTCATACTTATATGTCGACGATTCCGTTGTGGTAGATTTCCTTGTTACTGAAGACACATCCTTTCACACTGTCACCATACTATTTACAATCTCTGCGTATAGTAACGACAAGCAATCATGACTCAAGACGAGTACAATACTCGAGCGCCACACGAAGGCATGTCGCCTGGTTGGTACGCCGCAACTCGTTTCTCATCGCTCAAACCACCTATGCACAATGTACCGAATCCTATAAAGCTGCTGCGCATGCTGAACCGTCAGCAATGGGCCTTCTTTTTCGTTGCATTCGTCGCTTGGGTACGTCTACATGACCTCATCAGAACTAATCCTTATTGGCCAATTGGCTAATAAATGATTGCAGACATGGGACGCATTCGATTTCTTCTCCGTGTCACTCACAGTGACAAGCCTGGCCAAATCATTCGACAAGTCCAAAACGGATATCACATGGGGTATAACGCTCGTCCTTATGTTCCGATCCGTCGGCTCCATCATTTTCGGTATTGCGAGTGATCGATACGGCCGAAAATGGCCCTTCGTCATCAACAATCTCCTCTTTATCGTGCTTGAACTCGTAAGTCACAGCCCTATATACGACACCCCTGTCAGATCGGCTTGGCGCCGAGCCGGCTGAGAGATCTACGAGATTTGTCCAAGGGACGTGCTGACAAAGATATTAGGGAACTGGATTTTGCCAAACCTACCAGCAGTTTTTGGCTTGTAGAGCACTTTTTGGTGTTGCTATGGGTGGTCTTTACGGTAATGTTGCCGCTACGGCTCTTGAAGACTGTCCGGAGGAAGCGCGAGGTCTTGTGAGTGGCATGCTTCAACAAGGTGTAAGTGGCAGAGACTTATCCTATCTTTCTCGTTCTGCAATAACTGCAGCTAATCAAAAACCAGTATGCATTTGGTTATCTTCTCTGTGCGGCTTTTTCACGAGGCCTTGTCGGCACTACTTCTCACGACTGGCGTCCTCTTTTCTGGTTCGGCGCATGTCCACCTGTGCTCTTTATCATCTGGCGTCTCATGCTTCCCGAGACACAAACTTATCTGGAGCGTCAGCGCCTGCGACAAGAAGCCGGTGCCGAAGGAAAGGGCAAAGTCTTCCTCAAAGAAGGAAAAGTCGCTCTTAAGCACCACTGGCTACTACTGATCTACCTTGTCCTTCTCATGGCCGGTTTTAACTTCATGAGCCACGGTAGTCAGGACTTGTATCCTACCATGCTGGAGAACCAACTCAACTTCTCCAAGAACAAGGTCACTGTTACCCAGGTTGTAGCGAATCTGGGGGCTATGACTGGTGGCACTGTTGTAGGTTTCTGCAGCCAGTCTGTAGGTCGACGAATCAGCATCATCTTGTGCTGTATCGTGGGTGGCGCTCTGCTCTATCCTTATACTTTTGTTCGCGACTCATCCATCATTGCGGCTGCCTTTTTCCAACAATTCTGGTAAGTCACTTGTACACCTAGAACAACCTTGGGAGGCCAAGGTTATTCCTCCGTTTTGATCCGATAGTATACTAACAAATCCTTAGCGTACAAGGAGCTTGGGGTGTGATTCCTATCCACTTGATGGAACTGTCTCCTGGTGCATTCCGAACCTTCGTCGTTGGCACATCTTACCAACTCGGTAACCTCGTCTCATCAGCGTCATCCACCATCGAGGCCCGTATCGGCGAGCGATTCCCTCTTCCTGACGGCGCAGAGGGCCAGAGTCGATATGATTATGGCAAGGTCATTTGCATCTTTATGGCCTGTGTGTATGTGTACGTGATCGTATTGACCTTGATCGGTCCCGAGAACTTGAGGGGCAAGTTTGATGTCTCTCACGACGCCGATGCGAGGGAGGCCATGGGTACCGAAGCCATGGACCAGATGGATCACCACCATAGGTCGGCAGATGAGGAGAAGGCTTTCAGGGATAGCACAGAGAAGCCCGAAGTTGCACACATGCGGGATTAGACAGATGATGGTGTTTGTGGAAGATGTCTCCGAAGTTGAATGTAGGGGGCATATAGTGCTGATGTCAGTTAGAATGATCAAGCAATTCAATGAAGTAGTGTATCTTTGTCTTTTGTTCCGTTGTTGGCGTCAATTGATGTTTTAAACAAGCTGATAATTCCTCGTCCTGGATACCCCGCCCCCGGGAGAACGGATGTCAGGATCATTCCTGCCAAGCAGAATACAACATAATACTTGGTATATCCTTTTACCCTGACCTGCGGTCTTGTTAATTCGGCACTCTTAGTTAATTCCTCCGCTTTTTCTGGGTCGATGACACGAGAAGAACTGAAGAAAGCGGTAGAGGGGGGGGTTACCCAATCGATTTCCCCGCTTCAACGGATCCGAATATGGACATATTTCGAACAAGACGTCTGTGATTCCAAACTTGCTAAAATCTGACCATTTTGTGTAATGAAAGAAGAAGAGTTTGGATTTAACATTCCAATTGATCTGGAGAAAGGTCTCCCAGCTTCTTACACAACCATAGTATCGGTGCTGAAAAAGGATTCCTCAGCAAAATGGTATCCTTACGCCCTTCGCAATATAGCTCTCCACTTGGAGATCAACGCATCCTTGGTACCGAAAGATTCCAAATTGACTAAAGTTAGTTGCCCTTTGTTTAGTAATTGGTCGATCGCTTCCAGCCGTGACGTGTAAAACTGAGCTACTGAGGGGGACAAACTCGAGTATATATATCCCAATGTCCGAGAACCTTGAGAGCTTCTTTCACTCCACAGATCATCACCCACAGATACCTTGAGGGCCAGTACTTTTCCGAAAACATTCTAGTCTAGTGCTTAAAGCATTGCATTAATTCGACTACCGATACAATGGCTCTTACCGGAAGCTGCATGTGTGGTGCTATCGCTTACAAGAGCACCAGTAAGTTATCCCCTTGTGTAAGCTATATATGACATAGCATAGTATCTAACAAACTCGAATAGGCGACCCTGATGTCACTGCTCTCTGCCACTGCATCGACTGCCAAAAGTGGACCGGCGGTGCCTTTACTTCCAACGCTGTAGTTCCTGAGGATTCCTTCAGCATTACCAAGGGTATTTATTTCCCATCTTTAAGCTTTAAGCCAGTTAGAGACTAATGGCTTTCAGGAACCCCCAAGCAATACGACGTCACTGGCGCTTCGGGCAAGATCAACCACCACTTCTTCTGCGGTGACTGCGGTTCCAGCCTGTACACTCGCCTTGACGTTATGGAGGGCAAGATCATTATCAAGGCTGGTGGTCTTGATGAGGGCAAGGCTAACCTCGACAACAAGATTGGTGTTGAGTTTTACACCCGTGACCGTGTTAGCTACCTCCAGCCTGCCGAGGGTGCCAAGCAGGAGCATCTCTTTGGTTAATTTGTTTTGGAGACAGGATGGGATATGATTGTCAATTGGGCGTTTTTAGTCGGTGGGTGGGTGTTGGGGATAGGGTGTTGAAGGTGGTGGCGATTTGAGGCATTGTGTTAACATCCTCGCTTACTAGTTTATGATTTGAATATCTATGGAAATTGAAACTTCTCAAAGCTGATATGCAGAGCTCCCTCTTGTAAGAAAAAGTTTGAGACTACCGGTAGTCTATCCTCATTTATGATTTCAGGGTCTTCGTGTGCGATTAATACACCGTTTGCTACCATCATCGTCAAGGGCTGCCATCCGCAATTTCTATGTTGTATAATTTGTTTATCCCAGGAATAGGTTGGTGATATCAATTTTGTTCACTGACAGCGTCCTTTGTTCGAATCACAACACTTCTTGGTCAGGGTGTCAGAGCAGGGTATCGTTAGCATTTCTATTGCGACTAACTATACCTCAGGATTGCGGTAGACTACGTACTGCTTGCTAATAAGAGACAAGTAACTAGACTAGTAGTCTGTCAGATTATTGAGTCCCAGACTAGATAATTATGCTTAATTATCCATTCGCGTCACTTCATTCTCTGCTTAGCCTTAAGGTGAATAAGCTAGCTTATAGATATATATGTCCTTAGTACCTCGTTCTCCGCCCATGCAGAAATACCATATCTAGAATGATATCTACCATTCATCAACTAGACCGCTTGTCTTGTCTTGGCTTGACGTGTACGATCTGTATTGGATATCACCAAGGTAACCGCTGATTTGACGTCTCACAAACCAAGAGTGGGACCAGACCAGCTTCTCCGCAAGTCGCAGTGGCGATCTCCCGAACAGTAACCCTCCATCATCTTCATTTCTTAACACGCATTTTATCTTTATTTATCTATTAACAAGTATGAGATCCGATCATATCAAAGCAGGCCGAAAGCCCGACGACCCAGAAGGACGAGATTTTGTTCTTCCGCCGTTCAGTCGTGACGTTACTACAAATAAACCTGAGGCCAAGAGATGGGTCGAAGACGGCTTTGTTTGGTGTTACGCTTTCAACCATTCCGAGGGTGAGCGCTGCTTTGAAAGGGCCATCGAAATTGACCCCGAATGTGCCTTGGCGTACTGGGGTCTTGCATTTGCCCTTGGTCCTAACTACAACAAGCCTTGGAAAGCTTTCGATCGGAATGATCTTAAACATACTACCCTGAAAGGCATTGGGGCGTTCAAAAAAGCGGAATCGCTAGCCTCAAAAGCAAGTCCTCTTGAACAAGCTCTTATTTCCGCCATACGGCATCGATATCCCAAGGATGAGAAAGACACCGACAACGCAAAGGTTTGGAATCAGGCTTACGCAGAGGCCATGAGGCCTGTGTACAAAGAATTTAAAGATGACCTTGACGTGGCAACTCTTTATGCTGACGCTCTCATGAATCTTACACCTTGGGCGCTATGGGATGTGCGAACAGGACAACCGGCACCCGGATCAGAAGTCATTGAAATTCAAGAAGTTCTCGAGAGGGGACTTGGTCAAGCTGGCGGTCATGAGCATATCGGTCTCTTACATGCCTACATTCACGTCACTGAGATGTCGACCGAGCCCGAAAAGGGCCTTGTTGCCGCTGAGCATCTGCGCAGACTTGCAAACGAGGCTGGACATCTTGCCCACATGCCTTCGCATCTTGATATTCTTATTGGAGATTATCGAAGAGCCATATCGGCTAATACGAAAGCTGTCATGGCCGACGAGAAGTTCCTGGCTTTGCGAGGCGGTCGTGACTTTTACACCATCTACCGCATGCACGACTACCACTCTTTAATCTACGCCGCCATGTTTGCCGGTCAATATGCCATCTCGATGGAGGCTGTCGAACGCATGGAGTCGGCTATTCCAGACGAGGATCTGCGGATTCAGTCGCCACCCATGGCTGACTGGTTGGAGACGTTCCGCTCAGTACGTCCGCATATTCTGATCCGCTTTGGAAAATGGGAGGAGATCATCGAGACGCCTCTTCCTTCCGATCAAGGGCTTCTGTGTGTCACAACAGCAACGATACACTACGCCAAGGGTGTTGCATACGCAGCTCTAGGCAATGTCGATGAGTCTGCTAAGCAACGTGAGCTCTTCCTCGCCGCAAAGGCACGCGTGCCTCCAACACGAATAGCATACCCGAACAAGTGCTCTGACGTACTGGATGTGGCTGAAGCTATGCTTGACGGTGAGCTCGAGTACCGACGGGGTAACATCGAGGTAGCGTTTGATCACCTTCGAAAGTCGATTGAGCGAGACGACAGTCTACGGTACGCCGAGCCATGGGCATGGATGCAGCCCGCTCGCCACGCATACGCAGCACTACTCATGGAACAAGAGCGCATCGAAGAAGCAGCCGAAGTTTATCGTACCGATCTCGGCCTGAACAACAAGCTCTTCCGCGCACGACACCACCCCAACAACGTGTGGGCTCTGCACGGCTACCACGAGTGTGCGGTGAAGTTGGGACTTGACGGCGAGGCACGGATCATTAAGCAGCAGCTTAAGACAGCTATGGCTTTTGTTGATGTGGCAATCGAGTCCTCGTGTTATTGCAGAAGGGATATCAAGAACGCGAGTGGATGTTGTCATTTGTGAGGAGGCTGCAGATATAGTATGGGTAGAGAACGGCCTGTACATTGAGTTTTACATTCAAGATCACTAGATATCCTTTTGTAATTATTAAATTGACGTGGATATTGGACTACTCTTACATCGACTCCAGTGGTTTATAGGACTCAGATTTGGTATTCTGACGTCTGTTGTAAAGTTGAAGTTGAGAGCCCCGCGTACTTCTAGCACCCACCTCAACGTAACACCAGCCATACACGTTCTTTCTTCATCTATCGCAACTATAACTTTCCACGGTAAACTTGATCGATGCCGCGTCCTGCTAAGAAAGGAATATGGTCAGTTAAAGATACTTCAATCTATTATGCAAGAGTTTACTAACAGCAAATAGCAACACATGCCGACGGCGCAAGTTAAAATGTGTGTCACACCATTTTCCCAGAGTCTTGCGCTGACGTCCTATCCTAGGTGACCAAGCACTCCCTATATGCGGACAATGCACAACTGCAAGCCTCTACTGTGACAGGGCAGAGAAACCTGCTCGATTCAGTATGTCCAGGTCCTCGTTCCATGCGTTCATGTGTTACAGCCATCGTGCTAACTTTACAAAGTTGAACATCAAGAATTACCCGATCCTGATACGCCACGCAAAGCCATCCAAGACCAAAACATTGCTCGTCTGTTCCATTCATACACATCAGAAATTTCCAAATGGTACGATCTAAGCGACTCATCATCATCATTCGGCCAAATCGTTCCTACCATGGCTCTAGATGAGCCGCTTCTTTTCAACGCGGTCATCGCTCTATCCGCTATGCACACCTGCAAAACATCATCGCCCAGCTTTCGCAAAATCGCCGAGTTTTACCATCATCGCTGCGTTCGTCTCCTAATCGCTCTAAATGAAGGCGATCCGCTCATCGTTCGAGGCATCGCTCTCGCTGCGACGTGCCTTTTGCGGTCGTATGAGATCCTTGACGGCGATGTTGATCCCAACATGCACCTTCGAGGCGCTTACTCCATGGCTTCGCTGCATGATGTCCTTGCGGGGACTTTACAAGCGGGACTACTTGGGGCTGGGTTCTGGAACTACCTAAGAGAGGATATCACGTTTAGCCTGTTCGAAAAGTGTCCGTTAAAGATGAACCTGGACAGTACGCCTTTTATTACGCACCATGAATCTGATCAGGACTACCTCAATTCTATCACGTTGATCTTAGGGAAAAGTCTCAATATGGCTTATGGTCGAGACTCTCATGCATCGCAATGGGAAAATGTCACTGAATCTCTCAAGGATTGGCGGGGCACTTGTCCAGAACACATGACGCCTTTCTCACGGCTCACAGGCTCGACAAGTGCATCGCATTTATTCCCAGCCATTTGGTTTCTGCAGCCACATCATGGTCAGTAATATTCATATTTTAATCTGTCTAGATCAACTGGCTCTGACTATATATAGCTGCGATACTTCACTACTACCTCGTCACATTAACATTTATCTACATTCATGGTCAATTGGAGGCTCTTAGGGGCTTGGATCTTCTCGACCTCGAAGCCGACTCCCAAGAGCAGATCCTCGAGAATTTTGCCGTTGAGATTTGCGGTATTGCTTTTACAGCAAAGGTGCCGTCGGTTCTGGTGAATGCATTTGGACCGATAGCATTCTGTGAGCCCTCAATTCCACAATTGCTCTCTCTACACAGAAGCTGATGACTTTATCATAGGCGCAAGATTTATCAAGAAGGATCATTTGCAACATGAGACCATCCGCCAACTCCTTACTTGCAAATCCAGTATTGGTTGGCCCGTTGAAAGGCTCATCAATGATCTGAAGGCACATTGGGGGACGGATTAGGCGAAGACAGCGTAGGCAAGCAACAGTATACCTTTGACGAATATCTACCACTCAAGTTCCTCCGTTCTTTCAATTACTAAAATGTAACAGCCATGATACTATTTCACCTAAGAACCAAACTTTGGGACAGGTTGTTGCATCTGCGTAATCGCGGTGGACGAGATCTTAACTCAGTGGGGAAAGGTTTTCCGAGCTCGGAAAACTCGCATCACGAGAGGTACACATCGCAAGTATAAATGAAAGGGACCTGCGCCCTTCAATAATTGCTGAATTCATTTGACTCGACTATAATTCTCATATCTTTGTTTATTGTTAGATTATCTAATTCCCACCATGTTGCGTGTCCAGAAGATCCTCCCAGCACTCACCAGATGTGCTCGCACCTTTGCAACCGTCACCCACGCTTCTCAACCTGGAATCGTTCGACCTTCTGCCCAAGAAGTAAATAACTTGACTCTAGACTCGAGAAATCTTGAGAAAGCAGTGCGGCACATGCACATAGACGGACTGGTTGTCATCGAAGATGTTGTGCCTCACGAAGACATTGATCTCCTCAACAAGAAGATGATTGATGATGCCCACGTCTTGCAGGCTCGAGGTGATAAAGGACCCTTCAATTACAACAAGGGAAATATCCAACAAGATGCTCCTCCTGTGGCCGAATACTTCAGACCTTCTATCTTTACAAGTAAGCTATCGCTCTCACTTTATTACCATCCCAACTTACATTGTCCCTAGATCCTATCGCTACTCAAATCACTACTGCCATGATGGGCCCTCGACCAAAGTGGACCTTCTGCTCTGCAAACTCCGCCATGGCAACTCTCCCCGGAGACACTCCCCAAAGACAGCCCGTCCATTCAGACGCGGATTTTGCGCACCCTGGCCATCCTTTTGCTCTTGTCGTCAACATCCCCCTAGTCACAACGATGCCGGAGAATGGATCCACAGAGATCTGGCTTGGCACGCATAACGGCTTTGGTCTCGATGCTCAAGAAGGCGCTCACGGTGAGAGAGCCAGCGGTCGCATTAAAGAAGATCTTCTTCGCCAGCGTGAAAAGGTTTTACCTCCTATTCAGCCTACCATCAAGAAGGGCAGCATCATTGTCCGCGACTTGAGACTTTGGCACGCGGGAATGCCCAACATGACACAGCAGACCAGGGTGATGCTCGCCATGATCCACTTTGCTCCTTGGTTCAGGAACAGAATGAGGCTTGAGTTGGGCGAAGATGTGAAGCCTATTCTAGAAGAATTGGAGAAAGAGGGAAAATTAGGATTGGAGGTGCCTGTCGATTGGGCGAGCAGGGAGGCTGTGCTTGAGGGTTACTTGAACCGAGGATTCGGGAATAGCTATGATTTCAGCCAAGAAGCTTGAAAAGCTTGGCAATTGAGCTTATTTTTAACATCAGGACTGGGGCCATGTTGAGAATGTATTTATACGATATTACTTGCATATCAATCGAATTGAGAGTTCAAAGTATAAGCAATTTGTTTACCACGAAAGTCTAAGAAAATGTATTGCTAAAACGCCCAAACTCCATATCCTAACCCGTTACCGTAGCCCATTAGTCAGAGTCGCTGCTGCTGCTGCTGGAACTGCTGTGACCACCGCGAGTCTTGTGCTTCTTCTCCTTCTTGTGCTTCTTGTCCTTTTTGTTCTTCTTGAACTTGTTCTCGAGAACATTGGCGCCGACGGCACCAGCCGCTGCAGCACCGAGACTGCCTAGAAGACCACCTCCAGAGGTGCGCGCAGCCCAAGCAGCAGCTCCTCCGCCGACGAGGGTAGCTGCAAGACCGCGGTCACCGTCAGGGCCGGGTTGCCCGGGAGGATATTGTCCTGGAGTGCCACCTTGCTGGGGATAGGTGGGGGCGCCGTACTGAGAGCCTCCTTGATGTTGAGGAGGGTAGGGCGACGAGCCATGCTGGCCGTAGCCCTGCTGAGGTGCGGGAGAGTGGGAGCTGTAGCTGGGCTGCTGAGGGTGAGAGGCGTATTGGGGCTGCTGTTGATTGTAGCTGCCGTAGCCTTGAGGTTGTTGATGTTGTTGAGAGTACTGTTGCTGAGAGTATTGCTGCTGGAGATATCGTTAGAGCTGGTGGGCTTGAAGAGGTGCGATAGAACAAACCTGTTGAGGATAACCACCCTGTTGACCGTATTGAGGTTGGCTATACTGAGGTTGACCATAGTTTTGCTGCTGAGGGTAACCACCTTGCTGCTGGTCATAGCCATTGTTACCGCTGCCGTAATAATCGTTGGCGGACATGTTGATTGGAGGATACAAATAGATGAGAAGTGTTTAGATAGGATTGTTGTAGTGACAAGTGTAGATAAGAGACGAGATGAGATGATAGAGATGGAAAGTCAAAAGAACAACAGTTCCTCCCCCCCACCCGCCTTTAATACTGTCGAGTTTCAGCCTCGACCTCCATCCTTCCAGCTCAAACCATTGCAGAGGGTCATTTAGCCTATCCTGGTAAGTACCTAGCTTCGCTCGTTCGAGAAAAAAGAGTGCCTTAGCTGACAAGCCTTCCTCGCGCCCATGGAATGATAGATGGGCGCAGTCACAGCCACAACGTCTAAGCCCGTAAGCTCAATCTAACCGTTAATGTCAGAGCTGAACCACTAGCAGCGTCGAGTGACATGCTATCTTATCCGTTACGCAGCGGCTGTGGCGGACGTTGAATGTTATTGTCAGGTATGCTGTTTGTGGGGAATCCGGTCTTTCCGGAGTTTGGTTGCTGAGCCACGATCGGCAGGCAAGGGTCTTGTCGTTTAATAAACAAGCAAGGCAAGCCGAGGCAGATTCTCAACGGGCATGAGATAGAATGTATTACTATGTATTACTATTGGTCAATTGCTCATCTATTGATCATTATTTATAGTCCATCCATCGAAATCTAAGCAATATCATTAAATCCCTGCTTGACGTTATCGCAGATCTCCTCCACAATCTTCTCCTCCATTGCCTCATCATCACCAAGCCCCAAAGCGCCTGGCTGCCACGTAACGGTGTATACCAAATCTCCTCCTTTGACGGACGCGACATTGAAACAAATGGCGCATCCTCCAACGTGACTGGGCTGCCCAAAAGTCATTTCCGTCACCTTGACCTGGTCTTTTCCCACTGTATTGGAACCAGCACCCCCGTCAAACACACCAACATTGCTAAACTCATACGACGAGTCTCGCTTCTTGCCGATCTTGCCAAGAGTCCACTCCCTTATGCTAGAAACGTATCGCAAAAGGCCGATGGGGTTATCCTCGAGTCTGGTCGAGGCGATTGCGAATTCTTTGGTGGCTTCGCTGGCTGATTCCCATTCTTGCTCTGTCAAGGGACCTGTGGCTGCGCTGCGAAGATGGAGGGTGTAGCAGCCTGATACTGCTTCAGTTGCCACATCGTTGGACATGCCGATTGACCGTCTCATGTTGATTGCTGTTTGGCCTACAAAGTTGGTGACGTTGTGGTCTATAACGGCTTTGCTGAGGGCGCGGGCGATGACTTGGTGCATGACTCCTGTCAATCTCGCATCGTGGGTCCTCGCAAGCTGAACAACCTTATTGACCTGCGATCCATCAATTTGTCTAATTTTGAGTTTATTCCGGTGTGTCTTGGCATCAAAGAAGATGGGCGTTGCAGTCCATGTACCCTCGTTGACATAAGACGCCGAGACACGCAGGCCAAGCATTTTGACAAGGAAATAGGGTAGATATTGTGCGAGAAAAGGTGCCAGCAAGAACGACCACGAGATTGAGAGCCTTTCTGGCGTGTCAAAGGGCTCGGGTAAAGGCTTCTTTGGAGGTGCGACGATAGACGATGGAATGGTCGCATATGCCTCTCTCAAGCCCTCAAGGAACGTCTTGTGTAAAGCAACTCCTGCGATGCCATCGCCGATGGTGTGAGAGAAAGAGAAAGCAACATGACACTGAGACGAGCCGAGGGGTAGAACCACGATCCTCCAAGGGGGAATGCCTGCGACAAACGGACAGTCCAACTCTGATTCTATCGATCTTCCAATGGCTCTCATGGAGTCGGTCTCAACATCTGGGTTTTGGACAATAGAGATGTGCTTCTCGACATCGATGATTGGTACACGCTCGTAGTAAGCTTTGTCAGTGTTTCTGTCTCCAACTGTGACACAGAAGAACGGATGTTCTTCAATGCACCGTCTTAGAGCGTGGAAGTAGGTTGACGGAGACTTGACGTTGATCTCATGGGTGAAGTCGTACACCGCGCCAATAACAACTGCGTGATAATAGCCCACATCCTCACGGGCTATAGTGCGCATCTCATTTGGACCTGCACATTGTTAGACTTTGTGATTGTCTATGGAAGGGTTTCATACTCGCATATCGAAGAAATTCTGCTTTGGACTCCATGATGAAACAGCCGGTAGATTACAACAGAGGATTGACAGAGTTCAACGATGCAGAGTCTGAAGTTTATAAAGCTATTACTATTCCCGGATATCGCGGGTGTCAACCTGAATTGAAACGGCTTTGTAAGTCCCCGTTTCATAAAGATTGGACACTCAATTGGGTTACGACTGGCGGCCTCTTAGTGAAGTTATCACGGGAAATGAAATGTGGGCCTTTCGTCAGCGCAGCAATCCTTCAAGGCGGATGAATATACCACCCGAAAGCCCGAGAGATACGAGCTTCCTAGATGAGTAAGAAAAGGAACAGTCTCTCATTGTTTTGATATCCAGAAAACTTGCACTATATAAGGTCTCGTACGTTTTGTGTTATTGGATTCTCTACCGGGTATTTTTGTGATTGATATGCAATCTGCTGTAAGTAGTACTTTGGATCACACAAATATGAGGCAATGTTCTTCGGATAGGAAAAGAGAATACGAAATATCATATGTGTTTATATGTAAACTGAATAGTAGACTGGCATAAAGCAACAGTTTTGTGTCATACTTTGTGACGTGTTCGACTTTGCTTGAGACATATTCAACCTTGAGTGTTCGATCTAGACATAAAGGAAATGAAAACAAAAGAAGACTGAAAACATATGGTTCCATTTCAGCTAGAACTCACTTGACATCAGCACGAACAGTAAACTGTAGCACTGAGCCACCGCTGGGTATGTTGAACGACTTGTTGTATAGAAACACCGAGTAGAAATGTAATGAGATAAGCAAAAGAATAGCATAGCAATTTATCAATGGTCTCCTATAATCCATGCAGAAGAGGCCGTTGCAAGAGCTGACAACACCATCAATCAAAAATTTATCAATAGAAAATATCTTCTTCAATCCTTTAATGTCCAAATATTACCGATGTCTATAGGTTGGTCAGTGTCGCCCCAAACTAGAATTACCTTGTAATTTGCGATGGCTCTCGTGAGAGTATTTGCCCCTGAAGTTTACTCAACTGATTTCCTGATGCAATAAGCCGACATTGATACTGGGAACCGGAGGAGGAAAATGCTAAGAAGACATCGAACCATGCCAACGTTGTCGACCCCACGTGGCCCAGCAGTCTACAGAATTATTCCAAAGCCAAGTTGACTTGAGCAGCCGGTCATAGAATTATGTTACGATTTCGGCTGGAACCATGGCCTTGAAACCGGCTGGCTATGGGTTCAAAAGCGGCTTAGTAGTTACATAAGACAACGAGTTTGTTAAGCCAAGATGACTCGTCTGGTTCTTTCTATCACATCTGATAACCTATTCTGACTAAAAGCAAGAGAACAAGCGAGACAAATATATAGTTTAATCCCGATAAAGAAAGAAAGCAGTAGATCACTTTTCCCTGTTCCACCTAACCGTTTCTGGGTAAGACTAGGTACCTTCAAGTGAGCAGTATCTCGAAGGTTTCATATCATCGCTCCTAATGAAGCGAAGCAGAAGCATGTTCCAAGGAGAAATATGAGATTAGTATCATGACTATAGTATGGTCTGCGTTCCCTTTGTTAGTTGCACTATTAATCATAAGGAGATGTGATGAATCATGCCGATTCTGACCGAATACCCTCAATATAAGACCTTCCTCGCCCTTTGAAATTCACGTCTTTACGCATCATCCTACCTTTCTATCAGCCTCATAGCCAATGCCGTTAAAGATGTAGATCAAAGGACCACATGGAAATTCGGAGCTCCTGGTGCTTCGGAAATTGATTCGAGATAACCCACTCGACCTTCTTACAACTGCCATCCCCTCTGCAAACTAGCCCTTCCTTCGAAGCAGCCATATACCCTTCGTCCCAGACACTGGAAACGAGCCAGATGAGGCAGAGCTTGAAAAATTACGAGGTCGTCTCGCTAGGGTCAATCCCAGAGCAAAGCCATGATCGAGAACCTGACTGAGAATGCCCACCAGAATAATATCATCGAGCAAGATGTCATCGTCATCTTTAACTCCCCCATTCAACACTACGTCACACCAAAGTTCTACACAGCAACAAAGCCTGATAATAGCGCTCCAAAGAAACCTGAGAACCCGAAGGCATTGTGTACGTATCAGAGTAATACGTAAATGTGCCAAGACTTGCCGGATACTTCCTGGAGAGCTATCACAAGCAGAAGAGACCTGAACACCGGGTTCAAGAGCTAAGGACTAAATCAGTCAAAGACCAGTCAATATATCGATTCAATGAATTATACTTTCTTGCTTCTTTTACTGTCTACCACGGGTTCACCTTACAAAGCTTTATCGTTGGACAAAACTACCAATTAGTGTACATGCATCCGTATTCCAACCACAGAATATCCTACCGGTACCGTCCGTAATTCCGACCTTAGCCCGATCGAGAATTTCCGGAACAGTTCAAAGATCAGTTCAACGAACGACGGCAGTTGAGTTCCCACGTGGAGTCCCTCATTGGAATCGCACTCCCACTTTTTCCCCATAGAATAGGCTATGTAGTTAGACTATTCCCGTTTCCACACAATACATAGACTAGCGATAAGCTGACTTTCCCGTCTTTATATCCGTTGAATGTCTCAAAGACGATATTACTCCCACGTGCGGCGCTGTCACTTACTCAGGGTCTCTACGAGGCGTCAAGATCCCGCGCTCTCTGGATCTAGATCCGGCACCTAGACACCCTGAGGCCTTCCGATGATCCCGTCTTTAGCGAAAAGAGTCGACCGAGCAACGAATCAACAGCCCCACGTGTAGCCGGGGTCCGTTGATGGGCATGAGGGGATTGGAAAGGTGTGGGCCCTGGAATCTTTACTTCGGCAAGTCAAGTTTGATAGAAGCGAAATGTGATTCTAGAGTTGCAAGCTCGTGACTGTTTTGGACGAAAAGAGCTTCGCGTTTGCCGCTGCGATGGATGTTGCACGTTTGAGCGTTTTGACTAAGACAGATGCAGAGTGGGGGTTCGAATTGACGATGGATGGTTATGTATGTATAAAACACCAGAGACCCCATTGACACTATCTACGATTAGTATTGTGAGAAGGTCAAAGATATTGTTCTAATTCTACCTTTTCTCCAATATTCTTAGCGTGGGCTTCCATTCGATTCGTCATCGCTTCCATTTTCGCGCCTAATCGAGACTCCATCGCCAGATCGCGATCATGGACAAAGCAACGCTTCTAACCGCTTCCAAAGTGGATCTGAGCGTTACGACCCATCCCCGCTCCGATATCACCAGGTTGATCGGCCCTGCCCTACAAATTGCCCTTCGCTTCCAGAGCTTTGTCGGTTCAATCTCCGTCTTCCTCTGCCTGCGTGCCTGTTATGTCGCGAGCATCACCTTCGCAAACGTCCTCTATGCGAGCAAAATCGTGACCTTTAAAGCTTTCGTCGCAGCAAAGTTTAGCGCGTTCCACGGATTCAACATGTCTAGTCAAGCTCTTGCAAGTGCCTGGAACTCGAAAAAGATCCAGAGGCTACGGAATAAGCTCTGGTATGAGTTCGCCGTCTTTATTCTCGGCAGTGGCAACCTTGTCTTCCTGATGCTCTTCTGGCCTGGCTGGTGGGTTCTTGCAGGCGCGTGCTGGGCAGGATGGATGCTCTTTG
Organism: Fusarium aywerte; assembly: GCA_013186375.1. Classification (NCBI taxonomy): domain Eukaryota; kingdom Fungi; phylum Ascomycota; class Sordariomycetes; order Hypocreales; family Nectriaceae; genus Fusarium; species Fusarium aywerte. Next base: position 66,106 of record JABCQV010000139.1, on the reverse strand, counting down.
GCTGAAACATTTCCACCGCGAATGAGTTCTTGAGTGAGCTCGCGACCAAAGTCAATAAGTGATCCAATGCTGATATATCCAACGCTCAACAATCGACACATCCACTTCCAAGCAGCTTTGATGTTTTGTGACCGTCGACAACAACCTCTCAGCGCGAGAAGAAGAACGTGTTTCCGCCAGCATCCTTCCGCACCTCCTTCCCGTAGTCCTTCTCGGGGTCGAACTCCTGCCACATACTCGCAGGGAAGATATGTTTGTTCTTCTCGTACCACCTCCTATCGACGACCTTGGTGAGAGTGGGATCTTCATCGGCGCCCTCTAGGGTATGGATATCAGGCAGCGCTTTAGCAGCGGCAGCCGCCGCCGCCGCCTTGGAGGCAGGTGTGGCGAGAGGTTCGTGGGGACCTGCATCGTCGACCGGTTTGGGTTTTTGAGGAGGTTCGGCATTGTACTTAAAGATAGGCTCGCCGTCAGGACCAGAAGTTTTGTTCATGGCGAAGAAATAGAAGTCATAATGCTAAATAATGATCAGAAACTGTTCAAGAGCACAATTGATGTAGTAACTTACGTGCGGTATAATGACTGTCCCGCGAACCAGCATTAAGTCGTCAACACCTACTCTAGCCCATTCTCTCCTTGCGTTTGCCTTTTCCCCAACGCCCAGATCGGCGCCAACCTTTCGGCTCTTGTCAAGAAATATCCATATGAAGTCGCCCTTCTTCAGTCTCACAATACCGCCGGGAATGTTACTTCCGTCATAGAAGACAAAAGGAAGGGCGATCTCGGTCGCTTTGACAGCTTCTTGGATGGTCAAGAATTCGCGTCGCAAGGCGTCTCGTTCGGCGGCTTCTTTACGTAAAGCGGATTTGGTCATGGCTTTCGGCACGATTCCCACTGAAGCATTGGCCTTGAATTTGGTCTTGAGTTCGCCTTCGCTGCCTTCGGTTTCGTCCGCGCTGGCCTTTCGGGGCTTCGATTTCGGCTTGATCGTTGGCTCTTCATCCTCGCCCTCCTCGTCATCAAATGACAATAATTTCTTCCCCTGTTTCTTTTTCTTCTTCTTCATTGGTCGTGCGCCATTTCCGCCATCACTACCAGCATTGTCAGGAGTGCCTGCCGCGGAGACATCCGGAGTGGACGTGCCTGAGTATGCAGCTTCGCGAGACTCGCGCTCCTGTTGCTCAAGGACTTCGGCGCGTCGCTTACGGAAATCGGAGAGGGCAACGAGGCCTACTGTATGCGTTGATAGACGTTCGTGGGTGGTTTTGTTCTGTGGCGTGAACCGCGACGCTCCTGAGTCGGACATTTTGTGGTTTATTCTGAAGCGCAGGAGAAAGAATAAGTGTAAAGTTTACTGGCAAGACGTAGCTCCGATAACGATAAGAAATTCGTGCCAACGGTCAGAAGAAACACTGTCTTTTTATGTGAGACTTGCCGGCATGGTACAGTGCGGCGCTCTACAGTGGATCTGTATGACTTACAGGTCATCATCAGCATTCTATTACGGTACCTGAAATCTCATTTTTACTTGTATAAATGGGAATATGTTAAAATACGCGATACTATCGAGTAGAAACTATCAAGATAAATAATGACGCCCACTCTGCGTAATAAACTGCGTACAAAATGCTCACTTATATCCGAGGTACTTTCCTTGTTGTAAACTCCACAATTGCTTCGACGTCATTCACTCAACCTCAACTCATCACCATTACTTGGGTATGCAGCGTTTCCAGTTCTCTCGATCATCTCTCTTAAACTTTTCAAAAAGAACGCCTTTCGTAAATATCAACAAACGGACAATCATGGGTAGTGTTGATACTTCACTTCCTCCGGAGCCCACCGGCGCTGCTGCCGACTTCGCTGCTCGGCATTCAGAGGAACACCCACTGAAGCTCTACGGCGGCTGGTTCTGTCCCTTTGTTCAGCGAAGCTGGATCACCATTCATGAGAAGAAGATTCCTCATCAATACGTCGAGATTAATCCATACAAGAAAGAGCCTCACTTCATGGCCTTGAACCCTCGTGGACTGGTCCCTACCCTCGCAGTCCCTTTTGACGCTCAGGGCAAAGAGCAGAAGGCTTTGTTCGAAAGCAACATTATATGCGAGTATCTCGATGAAGCATTCACTGATGAATCCAAATACGGTCCTCATCTGCTTCCTACCGAACCATATGAGAGGGCTCGATGTCGTATCTGGATCGACCATATCAGCTCACGCATCATTCCTGCCTGGTACAAGCTCATGCAGCATACTCCAGACAAGCCATTCAGCCTCGATGATGCGAGAGAAGAACTTAGGGGCCGTATTAAATCCTTTGTGGAAGAGATGGATCCCGAGGGCCCATGGTTTCTCGGGTCGACTTTGAGTCTTGTTGATATTTGCTTGGCACCTTGGGCGAAGCGCTTGTTTCTAATTGACCACTACAAGGAGGGTGGTCACGGCATTCCTACATCTGGCGAGGGAAAAGATGGCGATGTTTGGAAGAGGTGGAAGAAGTGGTATGATGCGATTCTTGAGCGTGATAGTGTTAAGGAAACTTGGAGTGCTGATGAACGATACATCATTGCGTATAAGAGATATGCTGAGGATACTACCAACTCTGAAGTTGGGCAAGCTACGCGGTCGGGAAAACGTCTTCCTTAGATTCTTCCACTAGAGAAACCGATATTTGATAGGTTTGAATCCGAGCATCAGATTCGATAATTACAGTACATCCACACAATGTAATTAGTGTAATGGCTCCATGTGGTTGTCAGAACCTTAGAGCCAACGGCCACTAACCTAGCGGGAGCTTTAAATGTTACCATGTAGCCTTGTTGCTCAAGGATTCATGGCCTGGATGAGATGTGGTGCGCTGATTTGGCGACAGAGCTAAGCCCCTGCCCTTTCACTACCTGCTAGATTAGGCAGGTGTGTCGTTCGCGATAAATGAGCACTTACCCCGAAACAAAAAGATTCTAGCATTTTCTTTCGACATAATGCCATCTTCAACAGAAAACGCAAGCACTCATGTTGCTCATACTACAGCACGCGAACAATCCATCAGCTACAAAGACCATTTCAAGACAACGAGCATAGTCTGTCCTAGTAGTTCTACTACTATACCTGTTTTGATTTCGGACATCGGCAGATCATGCTACCCTTCCGGTTGGGATGACTCGGATAGTGAGAATTACCTTAGCTTCAGCCCAGCTGTTTGTCCCTCGGGTTGGAACTATAATGCTATAGCCCGAGCCACGCACTCCTCGACAGTGGCCACAACTGCATTTTGTTGCGCAAGGTTTGTGTGCCCATTAAGATACTGGATTCGATATAGACTAACGAACTGATTGCCTCAGTGGTTTTGAATTGGGGTCTCCCCGCCAATATCCCCAGCTCGCCGGTCCGGTAGTCTCAAATCAGTGTGAACGATGGATAATAAGGGCAGAAGATGACGCGAGTGCAACAGTCATAGCTTCACATGGCGATGGCACTCTCATAGTTCATCAAGCATGGGCTATCACTTGGGATGCTTCTGACAGAGCCACCCTTTCCCCAAAGCCCCCTTCATTGACCAGCGGGCAGACGATTCCAACGTGGGCACCACCTGAGCCTGTGACCAGCCATGCACTATTTGCGAGAGAAAACAATGATACCTCCTTCCAACCACCTTACATAAATTTCCTGATGATTGGCTTGCCTATTATTGTCGGGGCTTTGTTCATCTGTCTCTTTTGTATGTGTTATTGGAACCGACGGAAGATGAGGAAGAGAGGGCAAGAGGTATCTCTGGACTCCCTGCCACCCCACACTAGTGGTGGGAATATTTTTGTGAACGGCAAGTAGTTAATGACTTTACCTACTGTGGAGAACAATTAGAATGCCTTCCGATGTCTCTATTTAATGTATCGCCGAGGCTATATATCGGTATAGGTCGGAGATAAAAACAGAACTGAGAACCCCGGTTATTATATGTAATACATTGAATCGAGTTTTTACTTAAGTATCATTCAGTTAAGCTAACGGTTACGATAACCGCCTCTCCATGCAGTTGTGGTGGCTGCTGTGCTTAACCCGAGGGGATGGTTTACGATCTTGTTCGAATACCGAATGATAAATAACAGTAATGTAGCTATCAAAGTAAAAACTGTTGTTTTCTATCTTTTGACATTGACCTATCTCGCCGAGATATTCAATAAGGTTGCGAAATCAATAAACAAGTAGCTATAAAAGGTGTTAAGTGCTTCGTGATGCTAGGATTACTCAGGATGGTGGGCAAGAAAGGAAATACTGCAACTCAATATTCGCATTACGTATTGGGCTGTTTGTCTTTGTTGTTGGCATCTCGAGTAAATAACTCGATTTTTCCTCTTCATTTTATTGGAATTTGGTTATAATCTACTCCCACTCTGTCTGGGCAAACACTAAGATAGTAGTCGTAGCTTGGAAGTCATATCAAGTTTTGTGGTCCCTCACTATACCGACAGCCCATGCCTTATCACGGATCTGGAGCTTATACTGCATCGTTCTTCTTGATCACAAGCTACATGCTCAACATGTCATATGATGGATGAATGGCTGCCAAATCACTACGAATTTCCTTAAATGGTTGAACTTATGATTCCGTGACTAGAGAGTAGGCCCACGATGATGAGGAATCAAAAGTACCTGTAACTTGACATGAACTCGCGTTCACTTGGTTGCTCCGAAAGCAGATGGCGTGTATGTTACTCAGGGGGCGATTGTTTTGTTTAACTGTAAGTAGGGAGTATTGAAAGAGCTTCTAGAAAAGAACACAAGGCATTACGCTGTTGCTCAGGCTTAGATGACGAAGCGACACTGGGTGTACCATATAAGTAATCCCCGATGCCACGTAGTCGAGGTTTGACATGGCGACTATACTAGGGAGGTACTTCCAAGGGTGACACTCGTCTCTCCAGGACGAAAAGGTGTCGGAAAGGGATCACGCTGGAGGCTCATCGAGTATCTTTGAAGCAATCGGATCTCGGTGATGCCGAAAGAACATCAACGGCACTTGCAATTGCCTGGCAAACATCTCGACAAAGATACCAACAAGACGTCACGAAGATTGAGTTGAGTTACGTAAGGGACATCACTCGACGTTGATGACGAAACAAGACTTCTTGCGTTTTGGACTGTCCTCCGCGATCTTTAGTCAACTGTTGAACTTGGAACACCATATCGCAAACAAAGTTCCAGCTCAATCTTCCGACAGCTGGTATAACACATGTTGTACATCGGCTGCGCAGTCGGCGATCGATAACGTGATAATACGAGACCTCTTCTTCCTCTTTATGTCATGTCACACACGAACGTGGGCTATGTCCGAGGCATACACGAGATTTTTTTTACACACGATATCAACAAACGCAGTAATTAACATGCTGGTACAGAAAGACGGGAACGATGTCACGTAAATGTCAAAGCCTCCACTGTTTATTATTTGCTCGTGGTCAGTGCTTGACTTGAATTGATAGCATAGGCAGTTATTGTTTTCCGGTGGTGGATCGATATACCCATGTTTAGCAACACCATGCAGATGCAGGTCATGAGCTGAGAGCTAAATAGATGAGTTGAAGATCCCTGCCGAGGCCGAGGACCTTTTTTTTTTCCATTCTGCGGGGTGACACGACACAACACAGCATAGCAAAGTAACAGGGTTCTAATAAGCAAGATCGATGGCGGTCAATCCCGATGCCCTCGCAGACCGCTCTCTTGGAGAGATTTGTTTTGTTTGTTTGCCAAGTATTGAAGTTGCAAGGTTTAGTCATAGAAGTCGTTGTACTACAGGGCAGTGACAGGGCGACGTGTACTGTATAGATTTGTAGATTGATGGAAACGTTACCAGAGACGGTAGAGGGTCAAGCCACCGTTGACGTTGATAGACGGTAAATATGCTCAACACTCGATTCATCACCGTTATTCGTTGTTGCCCTCGTTTATGCGGAGAAGTGGGCTGGTAACTGATCGTCGGGGGATAACATAATTAGTCTAGAAGCTAGAATTGAACTGCCCAGCCTCTGAGTATTAATTATTGTTTCCGCGTTTCCCGTGATTGACAGACAACTAGCAATTCAATATGCCAGGGCAAGACATGGCGCGGCTGATGGACTTTTGCCACGAGATATGGATCGTGGCAGTCTACATACATGGCGAAGTGAATGTCCATGTCGTACCCTGTAGTACGAATGCCACTCTTTTGCCTGCCTCGGTTGGCATCATGGCCGGCCAATGGTGTTTTTATTTATTTATATTTTTTCCTCTTGACCGACATGGTGGCCAAGTAGAGTGTGAAATCACTTAATGGTGCAATAATTGAATGGTTTTGTTTACTGTAGTCGATTGACTTATGGGTTACCTACCTATTGCAGTAGCTCGTCTGTTTGTGATGATCTTTTTCACTGAATGATCCGCGTTTGTCCTCCAACCTCCCTTGAGAGCGGATAACCATGAAGTGGATGATCATCACCAGAAGATGGACCCTAACACAGGCAAAGATGATCAAAAGAGCATGTTTTTACAAAAAACTTTCATTATTTCGATATCCATCTGTCCACCAGTCGTTGACGTTTCATTGCAGTCCAGATTTGGACCCTATTGTCCCGCATCCTCCACTGTAAGCGGGTCGCTGAAGTTGGACTTGCAGAAGGTCCTCGCAGGCATTAAGTGGAAGCTTGTGCCTATTTTGGTAATTCGTTATGCAACATGGCATTCCAACGGTATGTAAATCCTATCAACCTTGTCAACGTCAAGGTAGCATTACCAGAGTCTAATTCGATCGTAAAATACAACGTACCCCTAATAATTCAACTGATCAAGTCATATCGTGTCTAAGAAAAATACCTGCAAGATAAAATGTTCTGGACCGTGATAGTTTACTTTTAGCTACTATTTTGGGGTCAAGCCAATGCAATGCGCGAGACCGATCGTACAGTAGCCTCTGACTGCCGATGCCGAGCTGAAGACATGGGCCCACCCTCGGACACTAGGAATTGAGGGAATACGAGACCTAGCACAATGGTACTGTAGACTAGGTGGCACGTCACTTGGCTCAACGCTTGTGCTCGAGAATGTAGTGAATTCGGTCCTATCAAGGTCACAACCTAGTCTAAGCAGTATGCATAATTCATTCTTCTAGACTAAAGTAAAGTATAAAGAAGGTCAGGTTCGCCCTTGAGTCATCGGTTAATCAACCACCAACTGACTTCAACTCCAACCATCATCTTCTCCTCCTAGAGACAAAGATCGTCCATTACACCCCGCTCAGTCGAATCTATCTAGCAGCAGCTAAACAACCAACCCCCTCACCACAATACCATATAATCCTTCCAGTCTTCTGACTATCTATCTATATCTCTCACTCGAGACATCAACACAATATTATCACCAAAATGCAATTCCTCAGCCTTGTCCTTATGGCTACCTCAGCCCTCGCCATCCCCACCAAGCTGCCTTCTCGAGCCGCCCCTGCACCAACATGTATGGCCAAGGGCACAAAGGTCTCTGAGTGGAATCTCTCAGACTTTGTCTACAAGGTCCAATACAGCTCCGAGAAGCGCACAAACACCGCCACGGTCGAGTTTGACCTCCACAACAAAGCCCTCGACTACACGGCCAGCTGCTACGGCAAGACGGTCGCCAAGAACACAGACAAGCTCAACAAGCAGGATCTCTTTGACGGTAAGACCGACTACAACTGCAAGGTCCCCAACGCCGCCGACTCTGCCTCTTTCAAGTACAACCACAAGAAGGGTACCATCTCCATCTTCCAGCACTGGGCTTGTGTCCAGGAGGGCGGTTGGTTCGAGGCCACTGGCAACAAGACTTCTAGCGAGACCAAGTCTGACTGCCACACTACAACCAACAAGGGTGCTCAGTATGAGACTTGCACCAAGGCGTCCATCACCGTTCCCGTTCTTGAGATGCGGGCAGTCCTGTAAGAGACGGGGACTGCGACAACACATTCTCTTCTTTCGAAACATCTTTGGACAAACATCTTTAATACTTTTTAAGCGCAAGCTTATGGCGTTGGGGTATGGCTTTTTCATCCACACGACTATGCCGTGACGACGGACGGATATGATCTAATTCACGATCTCCATGACATTCATTTACGACTAATACCTACAATGGGCCAAAAGCACGAGGGAAAAGCTGCTAAAGCAGCAATCTTAGACAATCAATGGAACAATGTGCATTGCTAATTTAACATGTCCAAATGAATTTGTGAATCTCGTGACCCGATCCTTACCTTCTATTACAGTACTTTAACAAAAGTTCCAATGAATTCTCTAAATTCACATATCTTAAGCCTACGATAATATTAGTTTATAAAGAATAAAGACCTGGTTACATAGTTAGAACGGTTTTTATTTATTCTTTCATAAACTAATTTAGCAATTAGTTCTCGGATATATTGTAAAAGTTTACCTATTCTGCAGGTATATCGGAACTACTGCATATTCACTACACCACCACATACAAATCCAGCACCATGTAAATTCAGTAAAGGGTCCCAAGGGTATCGGAGTCATAATCCTCTATCACAGATGTCTTGTGCGGCAACGTAAAATAAGGCGGTGTGGTCCCCATGGGAGATGGCATGGTTGTGAGACAGTCAAGGGAGAGGAAGAAAGGCTTCGTCCAACGCCGGAACGCCATTCAATTAAAGCCATGCCTGCAGTGACATGTCTCACCAATGCTAGAATTGAGAATACATGCTTGGATTCTGTCATCTGGACCTTTTCCTTGGGAGGGCTTGTGATTCTGAGCAATCGTTCGACAGCAATATCGATATCAACGTCAAGATTGGCCAGGACCAACTCTTAAAATATGATAAAGAAGCGGGCCAATGGCCATCTAAAAAGAATTACCTGTCAAGAATTTAAAATTTCTTAATCGCACAGGATTCACATAAGCCGGATACTACGTCTTATCTCAGAAGAGATCAATTGTCATTGTTTGTCTCAATCCAATTCCTCATACTTGAAGTACCAGCCACCCCGTTCTCATACTCCAAATAGATTACCAAAGATTTCGTTGAGGTGTATTGAATCACGATCTCACAGACGCTTCAATTCTTTCTTTCATCATATGTCTCAGTCTTGATCTAAGCTTTCATGGGTGTGGAATTCCTGCAGTGAAGTGTGAGACAATCTGTCGGCAATTCCAAGCCATCCGTCGGGTTTCACGTTCTTCGGTATGCAGACTCGAAAAGAATGAAATGAGAGATAAGATTGATAGTGTTTCCCAGATTCTCCAGCAGTTTCTGATATCCAACCGCGAGATCTTTCTCATTTAGGAGTGGATCGCGACTTGGCTTTAGTCTCTCAGCCGGGCTATTCCCGCCGATTGATACCCAGACCACAACCACTACTCACATCCAATATCCCCATGGTTCACTTCCATTTCTGGTAGGGTTAGCTTTAATATTGGCCTTTTCGGACTTTGGTGAGACAAAGAAGATGCATAGAATGTTCTTGGAACAGATAAGATAACACTTTGCTTTTTGCCATCAAGCATGGAGCATGTGGAGTTACATTGCGCGTCAGATTGATGAGAACGGTAGTTCACTCATCAAGTTAGCCACTTCTTTTTCCCCGCATTAACTTGCCATCGCTGTATCTCGAAGAGGTAATAGAAGAATATGTTGACGGCGAGAATCCAATGCCGAGTAAGTTCCGATCTGAGGGGCGTGACGGTGATGCTGCTTGGAAGGGCGGGGTATAAATAAGGACCACGATCACTCAGATATTACATGTCTTTATTCTCTTGACCAGATATTTGCAATATAACTTATACGTACTCAAAAAGTGTCCAATATGGCTACACAAACAATGAAGGCTGTCAACTACCAAGGCCCTTACAAGGTCTCGGTGGAAGATATTGAACTACCCAAGCTGGAACATCCTGACGACGTCATTGTCAAGGTCACAACTGTAAGATTCCTCCTTGGTAGATGCGTTGCAGTAACTTACTCAATAGATAGGCTGCCATCTGTGGTTCTGACCTACAGTAAGTCATGATATCATGTACGAGAAACCATAATACTTACAACGAATAGCATGTACGAAGGCCGAACAGCAGCAGAGCCCGGCATCACATTCGGTAACTCATCAACCCCCCTCTATCTCCTCGGCACTTACTAACCTTCCCAGGTCATGAGAACATGGGTATAGTCGAACAGCTCGGCGAGGGTGTCACACTCCTGAAAAAGGGAGACCGCGTTGTCATGCCTTTCAACGTGGCCGACGGTCGCTGCCGTAACTGCGAAGAGGGTAGAACTGCCTTCTGCACCGGAGTCAACCCCGGCTTTGCTGGAGGTGCATACGGTTACGTCGCCATGGGTCCTTACAGAGGTGGTCAGGCGCAGTATATCAGAGTTCCTTACGCTGACTTTAATGCTCTTAAACTCCCTGCTGGCAAGGAGCACGAGGCAGATTTTATCTTGCTCGCTGGTGAGTTCTTCGTTTCGAACTTGTTCTCTATGATCACTCATTATGTCAAGATATTTTCCCTACCGGCTGGCACGGTATCGAAATCTCTGGTTTCCGATCTGGCGAGAGCGTCGCTGTCTTTGGTGCCGGTCCTGTAGGTCTCATGGCTGCATACTCTGCCATCCTACGGGGCGCCTCACGAGTATTCGTTGTCGACCGTGTTCCCGAGCGTCTCCAAGCCGCTGAGAAGATCGGGTGTACCCCCATTGATTTCTCCAAAGGTGATGCTGTGGACATGATCATTAAATCCAATGGTGGAGAAATGGTTGATCGATCTGTTGATGCTGTCGGTTATCAAGCTGTTGGTAACAGTGGAGACAAGGAACAGCCTAACATTGTTCTCGAAAACATGATTCGAGTGACTAGAGCTTGTGGTGGTCTTGGAATTCCAGGACTTTACGTCCCTAGTGATCCAGGTGCTTCTGATGAGGCTTCTGCCAAAGGTTTGATTAGTCTTAGCTTCGGCAAGCTTTTTGAAAAGGTACGACTCCTGGTACATTCTGATCAATAACAGTTTCTAATATGACCTTAGGGACTTACTATCGGCACTGGACAGTGCAACGTCAAGTCTTATAACCGCTATCTTCGAGACCTCATCATCTCTGGTCGAGCCAAGCCTGGCTTTGTCGTCTCGCATGAGATCAGCATCGATGAAGCTGAAGTTGCTTATGAGAAGTTTGATAAACGAATTGATGGATACACCAAGGTTCTTATCCACCCCAACGGCGGGTTCTGATTTGTTGAAGCAGATTCAATATTGCTTTTGAGTTGCATGCAAGAGATGATTGAGGAGAATCAAAGAGGCGTTGGGTGAAGTAAAGTTGTAGCATACATAGACCGGGACAGATGATAGTTCAAACTGTTAAAACATATACTGATATCCAGTACTTAATAAACATGTATTTGGTGATTCTATCGATAATCTGGTTTTTTGCTTATTAGAATGAGAGTTCTGAAAATTGGATGACCAAAGACTTACTCCTTCGAGCCTCGTCTCTCTCATGAGAATATAGCATTTGTTTGCCCTTGCTTCTCAATAGCTTTCTCTCACACTATCTGTGAATAATTCTCAGATCTTGCATGTACCACGAGCTGATCAAAGCTGGGATGTCGGAATCATGGCAAGTCCTATTGGCTAGACAGGGAATAGTCACGATAGGCCATGACTTCAACTCGATCTGAACACATCTAAATTTCCTAAAGCGGGAACAAGCTCCTTCACAGAGGTCTAGCTAATTGACTCATCTCTGGCCTCGAGTATATAGACCGCGAACCGAACTACAGTTTTGGTTGTTGCTCTTGTACCAACAAAGACAATCATGGCGACGACAACTTCTCTTGAACTGGGGAGTACACTCCCTAAAGACAATGAAGCAGAATCCGCAGAAGTGACTTCAATCGATATACATCCACCCACTGATCAAGGGCGCGGAGCTTATACAGCTCTTGCTTGTTGTATAATTGCCCAAGCACCCATTTGGGGCAAGTTCCCAGTACCTCACCAACAAAACCGACATCTGACTTGTTAGCAGGGTACTCTGTGTCTTTCGGCATCTTCCAAGAATACTACACGGCACACACATACTTCAAAGCCTCACCAAGCGCCATCGCATCAATCGGCGCATCTAAGACAGGAATTATGTATCTCATGATGCCTCTGGCCTTCATCGTCCTAAATCGCTTCCATTGTCTTCGAAAGTGGTGCAGATGGAGGTATGTGCACTGGAAAATCGACTGTTGGCGTCGCCATGCCCTCTTCGTTCATTTCTTTTTTTTTTTTTTTTGCTGCAGCGATTCGGCCTCAAGGCGACTCTTCTCTCTTGGACAGTCGCATCGACGGTCATGACTCTGCCTACGCTCTTGTTTCTGAAGCCTCGGGTTGAGGTCAGCCGCGACTCATGACCGCGTCGTATCAACTTTGCTTTCCTGGGATTTGCGTCGTTCTGGATGCTTCAGTTTGGCATTATTATTCAGTCACTCGGGTATCTGTCGCCAAGCACATATTTAGCCAGTTACGCCAGTGCAATTGGATCATCGCCAGTCACGGGACCAATTTTGCTGGCACTCTTCTCGTTGGCTTCTGTGTCTGGATCTCTCATACACGGTATGCTGGGCGACAGGGTCTCTGCGGCCAAAGTCATCCTCGTCTCTTCTTTGGGAAGCGCACTCTAGGGCCTTAATCGTCACATCAGCACCATGGTGGTGTTTGTGATTTTGTATGGGTTCTTCGCTAGGGTACTCAGTGTTACCTGGTCATGCACTCTTAAGGAAGCCAAGGGTGACAAGGAATTGATCGATGCAACTCTGGTGTTCGGCATGTTGCTTGGAGGTCGTGGACTAGGCTTTATCGTTGCTGGCCCTCTGGGCGATGCGCTCGTCTCAGCTGGGAATTCGCTGGCAACTGGCAATGGTCTTGAGTATGCGACCAAGTATGGCCCGATGATTCTTTGCACAGGCATTACAGCAATCTTCGGAGCGTAGACTCCTATCTGTAAGATGGCAAAGTAGGTTGGGATGAAGTGTCTCAATGGCTGCGTGAGGGCAACCACTTAACTGATTTACATCCTTGGCAGTTCGACCATGCGTGAGCATGGTTGAGGGGCTATCAGTGGATAGGCAAATGAGAGTTTCTGGTTTTAATGATGTTGTTCCCGTAAAATGACTTTATTCTCTATCATTCGAATGTGTTTAATTGTTTCTATCTCTTCGTTATCAACGCTTCGCCATTCATGATGCCCAGTGAAGCGTCGTCTGTCTCAATCCACTGTTCCCAAGCCTTGGCCATTTCGTCTAATTCATCGCCAGTGGCATTTCCCATCTCAATGGCCTTCTCTCGTGCAAAACCAGTTAAGGACCGGTCTTTCATCGCCGATCCTGTGATATGTCAGTCCATGGTGCCCATCAATTCAGTTATCAAAGAGTACTCACCCCATGCTTTCTTATCTTCAGGCTCACTATAACACCATGTTCCAAAGCTAAGAGTAATATCGTGACGACAAATCCCAGCCTCCAAGGCCCATGGGAGAAGTTGGCGACCTCCTTTGCCTTGTCCGCCTTTGCCCTCGATGTTCTTGATCTGCAGTTGATGGAATTTGAGAAGGGCTGGGAGCTCAGGCCATATGCACCACATGTACATATCGCTTTCACGCAGAGAAACAGTGCCACTAGGTTTCGTCACTCTCAGCATCTCTTTGATAGCATCTACAGGTGCATCTAAATGACACAGAACCTGATGAGCGTGCGTGACATCAAAAGTCGAATCAGGGAAGGGCAGGTCAAAGATATTGGCATGCTGGAATTTGATGTTTGAGACGCCTTTGGAGTCGGCGTAGTCCTTTGCTCGAGCGAGAATCTCATCTGATATATCAGTGGCTGTGACTTCTCCCTCAGGCATGTACTTCGCCAAAGACGCTGAGATTGTGCCAGACCCAGCACCGACATCTAGTAGTTTTAACTTTGGGTTCTGTTTAACAATGGCTTTGAGCTTTGGTAGTAGATGCTCGCTGCTGTTCTCAGCAGTGCGCCATTCGTGATGCTTTACTTCGGTAGTGCTGTAGCTGTGGCCATATTCATTGTGTCCTGATGCCATTTCGGCTACAGTGCGAGTGATAGTGTCAATTTAAATTGAAAGTATTAGAATGCTGTTTTTCAACTTTGGCTTTTGTGTACTTGTTGAACTGGTTTATATATCTTTGCTTTATTTAATGATGCAGTTGTATTGTCCTACCTACCCTGTTGTTCATCGGACCCGAGACGGCCGGAGTTTGTGAGGTATATCCGCCAGTTCAGGACGTAGTGAGTCTCAACTCCGGAGGCAAGCTGTGGGGAAACCTCAACTCCGGTGACTGCAAATGCGTGCTCACGACAGAATTCTTTTTATATATATGACCAATTCGAGTTGAGTATATCATGACAGCTCGAATATGGATACAAGATTGCTTCTTTTACAACTAGTGCCTATAACAATGTAACGACACGGAATCGGGCTAGTAGTCATCTGCAGCAGTTGACAGAAGGTTACAAATCTGGACTTTCCTGTATGTCAGTCAAGTCTTGGTAATGGCAATAGCTCAATTTCCGACAACATGGCCAGAGTAATAAAAACTTTTCAATAATTCAGTCAAACAAAGTAAACGGCTCGCTTTGAGAACAATAAAGCGACTGTCCTTTCCACCAGGTTGTTGCGAAGCCGCAACCATCCTTGTGCGGAGTAAGGGAGCGGAATGTCCCCGTCATGAACCCCAAAGAAGCAAACATTCAATATCAGAGACAGGCCAGGCAATTCTTAGCTTAGCACAAGATGAAGTAGTCACGAAAATCACTGTCATTTGTTGCCAAGTCATCCGGGGTCAATTCCCGAGGCTGATCTTGTCAAGTCTTTAGTTCCCTCCCCCGTGGGGTTAAAACTATGAGGGGAACATATCGAGCTTCCTTTTTGACCATGGATACACATTCATTACAAACAATGTTACATTTTGTGGCTTGAGCTGGTCATTCGCTAACTGCACACTGCATTCTACAAGTCTTTTATACGGCAATAGTAACATTGGACTGGGAGAGTCACTAGAGCTGAAGAATACGAGTCTCAACCAGTATTCTTCTCTCTAATAGATATTTCAGCAATTACTGTAACTTTCCAAGAGATACTACGTAACGTCATTGAATATGCCTGACTGGATCCCCTTGGTTTCTTTCTCCAACTGGATGGAGGTCAGACTGCAGAAAGGGCCGCCACCACCGCAAGTACTAAGTTAAGGCGTGCAACCCATTCGGCTATGGCGTACCAAGACCCGGGTTTTTCGGACTAACGGTACTTGCTGTACAGATCAATACCAATTATGCTTCACTTTTAACAAAGAATATCTTTGATCTCTGAATATCCCTCTCTTTCAAAAACATATAGTATTTCACATTGCTAACTCCTATATGTCAAGCGAGATAAAGGGCACCTCCGATACTGGCATCTCCAAGCGACATCGGTCAACAGTCGGCATCAACCATAGGGAAACCTTCTCCGTAACTCGGCCGTAAAAAAGGCCAGCGGAGTCTCCATAGGATCTTCTCTGTGGGGGATCTAACTAAACACTAACTAATTCTAATGGGGGTCGGTGGAACCAGCCTTGTATCGTAGCATCATACCCTTGTTTAATGATTCCCTCAAAGCCAAACGCCCCCGACCTCGGCTCGCTTGGCCTTGAACTGATTGACATTCTATTGACCTTGACTGGTTGAGACAAGGGGAAAATACCGATCCAACAAATCCTCAATGACACAAAAGTTGTTAACACACCCACTGACCGCACTCTATTCAGTTTAGTTTAGTTTAGGTCGTACTCTAAAAGCTGGGATCGACGGAAAACACAGACTTGCCCCGAGACATTCAATCTAAGCCCCCCATATCTCTTTATAAGTCTTCCTCCCGCTACCCTTTTTCTTTTGAACCCTTTGTGGTCTGCAGTATAGAACCTCTCCATCATTCTCCCCTTCTCCTCCCAACGTCCTTTACTGCACAAAAGTCAATTTCTCCCAAAAAGGCCAGCAGCAGTGACAATGGCTCTCAATACCAGGGAGAAGGAGAGCGGCAACGAGTCGCCCATTTCCTACGAGGATCCTGAGCGCTCCAATCGCATTGGTGATGGCGTCGTCGCAGACGACGTCGAGTTGGTCTGTCCGTCTACTACGACTGATAGCAAGCTCATGGCCAGAATTGATTTCCATGTCATTCCTTTCCTGTGTATCATGTATTTACTTGCCTTCTTGGGTACGTTAATGTCATTCTCTTGCCATGTCGCAAACAACTGACTCATCGCGCAACTTATAGACCGTGTCAACATCGCCAATGCCGATGTCTTTGGCCTCTCTGAAGAGCTTGGCCTCGAAAAGACAGAATACAATACCGCCCTCGTCGTCTTCTTCGTGCCATACATTCTCTTCGAGATTCCCTCCAACATTCTTCTTAAGCGCTTCAAGCCCCATGTCTGGCTGAGCCTGAACATGTTTCTCTTCGGCCTCACCACGCTCCTCCAAGGCCTGGTTCAAAACTACAGCGGTTTGATCGCGACTCGTTTCTTCTTGGGTCTCTTTGAGACGGGCATGTTCCCTGGTGGTGAGTCAAACACGAAACTCTTAAAACGCGGCGCATCTCACTTACACTCTAACTTCAGCCTTCTACCTCATCGGCATGTGGTATCGCCGACACGAAGCCCAGCGCCGCTACTCCTTCTTCTTCAACAGCACGACTCTCGCCGGTGCATTCGGTGGTCTTCTCGCTGCAGCTATTGGAAAGATGAGCGGTCTTCGCGGATACGCCGGTTGGCGCTGGATCTTCATCCTTGAGGGAGGTCTCACTGTCCTCGCCAGCTTCTTCTTCTACTTCCTGCTACCCGACTTCCCCGAGCAGGCCAAATGGCTCACCCCCGAAGAGAAGGAGTACGTCACTGCGAGACTGCGCGTTGATCAGGGCCACGCTGGCGCCGAGCGCAAGACAACTTTCTCCGATGCCCTGAACGTGCTCAAGGATTATAAGATCATCATCGGAGGTTTCATGTACTTTGGTCTTATTGTGCCCGCCTACGGATACGCCTACTTTGCGCCTGGTATCATCAAGACCTACGGATACAGCCCCATTCAGACACAGCTTTACAGCGTCCCGCCATGGGCTGCTGCTTTCGCTTTCTCAATCTGCGTCGCTTTTGCATCCGACAAGCTCCGTCACAGAGCGGGCTTCGCTATCTTTGCCATTCTCGTTGCCATCGCTGGATTTGCCACTCTTCTTTCTGTCCACGATAATCACAAGGTCCAATACGGCGCTCTGTTCCTCGTCACCATGGGCGCATACACCGCCATGCCTATTGTCGTTTGCTGGTTTAACATGAACCTCGGAGGCCACAGAAGAAGAAGCATCGGAAGCGCATGGCAAGTTGGTTTCGGAAACATTGGTGGTATCATCGCCGTGTATTCCTTCTTGGCAAAAGATGCGCCCAAGTTCATCCCTGGCTACTCTATCTGCATTGCCTTCACCATTTTGTCTATCATCGCATGTATCTTATATGCTGCTGTGTGCTTTTATGAGAACAGGAAGAGGGCTGCTCATCCCCCAGAGAGGGAGCTCACTGATGACGAGACGGCCGAGTTGGGTGATAATGCGCCTACGTACAGATATCTGTTGTAAATAAAAGTTGAGGATGTGTTGTTTATACCCCAAGTTGGATAGTTAGTTACTGTCTTGTTTAATATCCATGAATAATGAAAGATTACAACAATTTTACATGCACTTTATTATATCCAATGGGCTTTGATAGTGACATTATGTATTGTGGATTTAGAGAGCCTGTAATAAACATCAAAAGGCCCGAGGACTTTTTGATCATTAATACTCATACTTGCAGCATTCAGCGGATACGTCACGGATGTTTCCCAGCCACGTTCCGTGTGTCACCTTCGTGTAACTGCGATCTCGGGTCATTACCTCATTACTATTTCCTAGATTCAAGTTCCTGTGAAAGGTGGAGCATTCTTCAGTTGCAAACAAGTAGAATCAAGATCGCTTCATGTACTGTAGACTTACACCGGCTCATCGGCAGTAGCAGTGGAGGTGAATTCTAAGGTAGGTCCGCTATGCCTATTCCGCTCAACTTCTACGACTGCCCCTCCTCTAGGCGCGCCCTTCACTAGAGAATTTCCCCACCAAAGCGATAGCCACAGCATAAAGATAGATCGTCTCCCGAGACTTTCTTCAGGAACTTTGCTATTTATACAAGTCCATTCTTTTCTAGAGGGTATCTTAAGATCGTCTATACGTCCATCTCTCTAATATACATATTCAATGGCGACAATTCGACATGCCCGTCGGGAGGGTAAGCTCCAGCATAGTTCTAGAGAGTCGTCATGATGCTAACATTAGCTCTACCGCAGACGCTCCCGTAATTCTTCAGCTCATCCAGGAGCTCGCCGATTACGAGAAGGAGCCTGATTCCAACAAAGCCACCGTTGAGACCCTACAAGCCACGATTGCCTTTGCACCATCCGACTCCCCCAACGCCGACGCCTCTGTCATCCCCGCCACCGAACCCATCTCTCCAACAAAGCCCGCCCGATGTTTGCTCGTTATTTCCCCCGAGGGTGAAGCCGTCGGCATGGCGTTGTACTTCTACAACTACAGCACATGGCGCTCGCGCGCAGGCATTTACCTCGAGGACCTCTACGTCCGAGAATCGGAGCGTGGTAAGGGATATGGCAAGAGATTGTTGAGCACACTGGCTAAGCAAGTCCTTGCCATTGATGGAGCTCGACTTGACTGGGTGGTCCTCAAGTGGAACGAGCCTAGCATCAAGTTCTATGAGAGCATCGGCGCCTACCCTATGAACGACTGGCTCGGCATGCGGGTAGACAACAAGGGCCTGAACAAGCTGGCCAACTTGACGGATTGATAGATCAAATCAAAGAAACTTTAATGCTCACAAGCACCAGTGGCCTCTCAACATTTGAACGCTATGGTTCCGGTTTACCAAGAATTCAAGACTCAATCTCCGGCTTAGACTTTGGTGTCTTGGGACGGTTATCCTTTGGCTTTTGGCCCTTGCTGTCAACGCCCTCGAAAATTTCAAGTTGTCTTTTTGTAGGACTGGTGACGCCAGGGTTGAAAGTGCCCCAGATAAAAACATTTTTTCCTGTGTTCGGTCTTGACTCCATCTTAGGGGTGAGTTGCCAGATTCTCTGATAAGCACGACGGAACCATCTTGACGTCAATCCCGCTTGATCGCGATGTGCGTGATTATATGGATGGTCTGTCTTATCCGGCCCGACATGTGCGTACTGCGATAATAGATTTAAGCGCTCGACTCTGCTGGTAGGTTGAGTGGCGTAACCCTCCCAGTCCCAGTCCAGAGTTGGCGACTTTGTCTTTGGCTCGACAACTCGTACAGGTTTCGCAGCTGGTCTCCTCTCTGGAATCTTCCACTGTTCTTCCTCCTGGGCGCCATTGGCTAACTGACCAAGAAACTCCCATTCACTATTGTCGAGTGGAGGCATTGCTTTAGGGACAGAACGCTTCCAGAAGTGTGCTCTTTTGGCTTGATAGACCCTCTCAGGTGTTGGCCTTCCCCAAATATTTGTTTTTGGAGTATCAGTGTCGGGATCAAGACTTTTAATATCGTTCTTAGGCCAAGACATGTTGACCGATTGTTGTAACGCTCTCTGAGACGATAATAGCTTTGTGAGTTTCGGGACGTCCCATTTGTGATAAAATGTAGGTTGGAGAGGCTTCGGTCCACGTCTGACCAGAGGCTTCTTAGGCTCTGTCGCTTTTTCATCGCTTGGGTTATCGCTTGTGTCTTTTGTCTTTCCGCCTTGTGCCTTTTGCTCTTTTGGAGACTCGTCCTTTATCGTCGTTTTGGCAAGCTTGGCGACTACCCCGTCGACTGGACTTTTGTCTGCTTGGGCATCTTTAATCATCGCTTCCAGAGCCTCCGCGTCGCTAGGAGGTTCAGGTCGTACAAAATCGGACATAAGGGTTCGTCTTCGAACTCCCTTCCTACCAAAAGCCTGCATCATGAATTCTTCCATCCACTTCTTGTGTCCACTATTGGCAGCTCTCAACTTGCGCAACACATTAGCACCCCTGGCACGATGTTTATCCTGTAAAGGATCATTTCTGCGGTGTCTTCGAAATCTGTAGCGAATTTGTGTGGTAATAGTTGGTCGAATCGCTGGAGGTAGATATGATGTCTCGCGGAGGATATGTCGATAGAGATGGCGTGGAGGGAGGAAGCTAGGGATGTTTGAATTTGGACGAGGCATTGCGGTGGCAATTATGACCAGAACAAGAAAGAGGCACGAGGCCTGTTGGAAAGTTGCAATTGGAAGTGGCAGATGTCAAAGACGAGACCTTGAAGCTTGAACTATCTACTATAATTTTTGGGAGCATTCTACGGTAAAACCCCGGTCGGTTCTTTCTACGTTCATCGTTGGTCATGAAAAGAGAACAAAGAGAAGAACCACGATGCAAATCTGGTAAACTATCTCTTTAGCCTTCTTCAGGTCTGATAAGAAGGCGTGTTGGATACTGCTGGGTCCTCTATATTTGGAGTAATCGTGATCGAACAAGGGTTGCTCAGTTCAATGACGGAGTCAGATACCTTGCCCATAGCAACGAAAAAGTTCGAGTAATGAATGTATCTGACCACCATATTGAACATTGCATAACCAAAAGGGCTGTGCAAGGCCGTGCAATTAACTTTTGTGAAAGGTATCTGCCGTATTATGATGAAACACAAATGGCCAAAGTTATGGCGGCGCTCAAAAAGCGGTCACATTATGGTTTACAATTCACGTGTTGTTTGCGAATCAATGGCTGTGAATATGCATAATGCACTTGCACAAGGACGATGGTCTGTTGAATGGCCTGACTGGAAACAACAAAGAGCGAGCGAGCGGTTATCATGGATTGGATAGCAGAGCGTGGTCTCTGGAATGGGCCAAAGTCACAAAAAGTGGTGGGTCTCATGATGAGTACGGATTACCATCCGAAGGTACATTAAGCCCTGGCTCGTGCGTTCACGGCCTTTACGCGCTTCACGCGCGAGACACGTCCTTGAGCGCGATCATCCGCGAAACAGACACGTCTTGATTAATTGAACGCATCTTTTTTTTTTTTTCTACTCGTCCGTTCACGCTCTCCAGCCGAGGGGAGCGGGAACTTGCTGCAGGTGAGCACAACCGAACAAGTCACTTTGACGTGCATGAGTTTAGTTTGTAGAGTATTCGTACAGCAGTGCTTAGGATTATCTCCGTTTATTCTCCTTAATCAGGTACAGAGACAACCTGCATTGGCGTTTCTTTCCATCTGAAATCTTGCATGTAGTTCATCTTCTCCTGTTTTCATCTTTGTCCAAGCAGATTATCTATCTCTCTTCCATACAAAATTGATTGAAAGCATCCAACGATCGATAGTGGAGGTTCGAGTACTTATTCCTCACCGGGCCAACTGAACTATAGGCGGCTCATTACGCAAATTCCGCTAAAAGTATTGGTCCTCAGCGTTCTCCCCGCTCGTCTCTGGGGCACCTTAGAGGTACCTGAGACCCTGGTCCGGCTGCATCTCACCTCACCTGCACGACTTCGCCCTGGCCCGCCCACTATCTCCAAGTACTCATTTCGTCGGTCTTTACTCCATCTCCATCCTCACTTTGCAACCACTCAGTTTTTGAGCGCACAAATCTACTGAAACTCGACGACAAGGCGCATGGGCGATCCCGGGTAACGACTTTCAACCCCATGGTGCGACTCTCTTACACCATACTATATCATACCGGACCATTATATTTTACCTATTCATTCAACCTTGGCGCGTCTCCCTACCGATTTTACACACCCTTCCGATATATTTCTCTTGTTAGCGCTCTGATGCCATCACGCCTTTGCCGAGTCCTGTTCGAAACTCTCTCCTAGCGACGACCTTGCTACATCACCACATTAGGGGTTAATTCTCCCTTGGCACAATATGCCGTCGGCATCGCAATCATCTCAACAATCTTTCAATATGAGTCAACAATCGCAAGCGGGTATGGGCAACTCGTTCAGAGGAGGCTACAATGGCGAGCCGGAGGGTGCCACTATCTATTCGGTACAGAACACTTATAAAGTATCACCGCTATGCGATTGCTAACAATTCTGGTATAGGCATCATATTCAGGCGTGGATGTATACGAGATGGAAGTCAACAATGTCGCCGTAATGCGCCGTCGCAACGACTCATGGCTTAATGCCACCCAGATACTAAAAGTCGCGGGAGTTGACAAAGGAAAGCGCACCAAGATTCTCGAAAAAGAAATCCAAACCGGCGAGCACGAAAAGGTTCAGGGCGGATATGGAAAATACCAGGGAACTTGGATAAAATTTGATCGCGGTCTGCAAGTCTGCCGCCAATACGGTGTTGAGGAGCTTCTAAGACCACTACTGACCTACGACATGGGCCAAGATGGAGGCGTTGCTGGTCGAGGTGATTTCAACACACCAACGAAGGAACAAGCAATGGCCGCACAAAGGAAGCGATTATATAACCAGAGCGCAGACGGAAGGGCCAATGGTATCTCCGGGACATTCTTCAAGAATATCTCCACAACTGCATCGCACGCCGTTGCAGCCATCAGTAAAGCTCGCTTCGATTCACCCGGTCCTAGGAGTCGCAATGGTCCTTCGAGAACAGCATCTTTCAGCCGCCAAGCGTCAATGCAGAACGGGGATGATTTCCCTGGTAACTCTCAGCAGAGCTTCGCTTCCGATTACGGACAACAGGTTGATTCGGCATACTCAACTCAACAAGTCAACAACTCAATGCAGATGACCGAGCCAGAGCCGCCTCGAAAACGCCAACGGGTGACGATGACGCCGGCCGAGAGCTTCAATGGATATGGGCAGAACATGGACATGTATGCTGCAGCATACCCCGGATCGCCGACCGAACCTAACGAATCGTTCATGTACACACAAAGTGCTATTCACGATCGATCGCCGGTGGATGAGGGCAATGGGCCTCTACCGCCCCTCCCTTACGAGATGTCTCCTGAAATCGAAAACAAACGTAACATGTTGATGGGTTTATTTCTGGAAACACCGGGCGCTGACCCCACAAAGCACGATATGCTTCGAGGCTTTACACCATTAGAATTGGACATGCCAATTGACTTGCAGAGCCATACGGCGCTCCACTGGGCCGCAACTCTTGCTCGCATGCCTCTTCTGCGAGCTCTTATTGCAGCTGGCGCTTCTCCAGCCCGTGTAAATGCATCCGGCGAAACAGCCTTGATGAGAGCCTGTTTAGTGACTAATTCTCAAGATCACAACTCATTCCCCGACCTTCTAGAAGTTCTCGGTGGCACGATAGAGGCCCGCGATCACAAGGGACGGACAGTTCTTCACCATATTGCTGTTACTAGTGCGGTCAAGGGACGCAACGTAGCGAGTCGATATTACCTCGAGAGTCTTCTGGAATGGGTGGTTAGACAAGGCAGCGTACCTAACAGCCAAAATACCCAAACGAACGGAAATGGCCCCAGCAATTCCCAAGCAGCTAACCCAAAGATGGGTATTGCGCGCTTCATGAGCGAGATAGTCAACGCCCAAGACAGCGTTGGCGATACTGCCCTAAACATCGCGTCCCGAATTGGCAACCGCAGCATTATTTCTCAGCTGTTGGAAGTTGGCGCCGATCCAAATATTGCAAACCGTGTTGGCTTGCGACCTCTTGATTTTGGTATCGGAAGTGAGAATGCCGAAGACAAGACCAACGGCGAAACCAACGTTGAGAAGAACGGTGTTTTAGGTACAAATCAGCGTAGTCGTGAAAGCAGTGACGAGATAGTTGCTTGTAAGTTGACCGTAACGCCCATCATTCATGAAACCGTTGCTGACCATCATAGCCATCTCTCATCTTCTATCAGAAACAGGCTCAACGTTCCAGGCTGAGATGAAGGCCAAGCAAGCGTCTCTTGACACCCTTCACAGCACCCTCCGTACCACATCAACACAACTTGGCGAGGCCAGACGAAGTCTCGAGCACCTAAGCGCTACACTTAAGAAGCAGCAATTAGCCCGACAAAAGGTTGCCAACTTATCACATGCCCGTGAAGCTGAGCAAGTACGCCTGATGCAGGAGCAGTCTCGAGCTTCACAGCCTAATCCTTCATCATCATGGGAAACCGAGTTGTCAGCTATGCTCGAGGCTGCTGACGACACATCAGACGGAGAGTTCGGCGGCGAGGGTCTCCTCCCCTCAGCAGCGGTCTTAGAAGCTCGTATGCGTGCAGTGAAAAAGCGTTGCGAGTCAACCCGAAAGATGGTATCGGCCCTCAAAGGACGAAGCCGTGATACTGAAGTCAAATACCGTCGTGTCGTGGCGCTCTGCACTGGAGTTCAAGAAGATGAGGTCGACGCTGTTATCGACGGCCTACTTAAGGCCGTGGAGAGTGAGCAAGAAGAGCTTGAAATTAATCGTGTCAGGCGCTTCCTCGGTGGAGTGGAAGGCGTGCACTAAAACCAGCACAGCCTTGTCTCTCTGCATACTCTTCACAGCAGGTCGCTTTGCGGCTTCTGAACCCTTTTATGACTACAATTCGTGTACGATTCTGGTTTGTTTGTACAAGGTGCTTTTGATACCCACTGAGCCCGAGAAGCACCCCCGCTCGTGGTGGATTAGAACAACGGGCGTTTATTTTTCAGTTACGACTGCCATACTTTTTATCTGGTTTTGTTACTACCCTTGGTTCGAGTTTTCTGTCGGGGGCTATTCTGTCTACGAGAATCAGGTGTTGGATGATTATTATACCTTTCCTTTGATAGCGAGATGGATCCAGAAGTATAGAGAGAGGAAGGGCGGGGCATAGTAGTCGGCGTAGGGGGTTTTATGAAGGCGTATAATAATTCATGACACGAAAAGGATCAGTTCTATTGACTGTTATCATACTGCCGCTCATACTGCAAAATTGCAATGGTCTGTGACTCAAATGATGTGTGGAGGTCTTATCTACTCCTATGTGAAGAACTCCGATTTCTTGCCCATGTAAAAACTCCAAACACCATGCAATGCCATGCGATATATACAATTGTCCGATGGACCTGTCCCGTCTCATTGAGCCAAAGGCCCCTTTTGGCCTTTCGAGTATCTGATGACGTCTATGCAACTCCATTGCGATACACACCCTCCCATCTCTCTTCGATGCCGCCGACCTTGTTCTTCAGGTCCTTGATCTCGGCATCTAGCTCATCCACATTTCGAGACAGGGCGCTGACCTCTTCGAACCGTCTTGAACCCTGTGCGGTCTTTATCATTGATTCAACCATGAATCGCTGCTCTTCCAAGACAACTAGTCGCTCTCGAAGCCCCTTTTCTTCAGTCTCAAGCTGGCTGACGACCGTACTTCCCTCACTAGGCGCTTGCGACGACGTTTCAGTATCCGCCAGCTCCGAGTGCCGTAAGCTCGATCCGGAGTGGTGATGTGAAGCGAGAAGCCGTGAGGTGGAAACGGCTGTAGAGGATGATGCAGATGAACGCGAGCGGAGCATTTGGGGTAAGCTTTTGAGGGGCAGCATGTTTGTATGGAGGAAGCCGCTGGCATATGTATATATAGCTGCTTGAAGACGACGCTGTGTAGGGCTCTCTGTGGGAAGATCACGGAGACGTTTGGCAGCGGTGCCGTATTTTGCAAAGCTATCTACCAAGCGCTTTCGAATCTTAGCTGCTTCTTGAATCTGAGCGTGTGTTGGTGGAGGTTTGTTGAGATCGATCTCTCCACTTTCTTTCTTCTCTGGCTGTAGGTTCAGCAGTACACGGTGGAACGACGGCAGAAGCTGTTGAATTCCACGCTCGAATTGCCGTAAAGTCTCGTATGCTCGCTGATCCGCAGGTTTATGCTGTAGTGATGCCGCAAAGTCACGAGCAGAGAATACGGTGTGCTTGCAATCACGACACATCCGGATATCTATACCAACTTGTCCATTGCTGGCAGTTGAAGGTGGTTTCTCGTTTCCGGAGGGTGATCTAGTTGCTCCATTCGCGTCGCTTGAAACGTTTAGTCCAACTTCCGAAGAGCATCCTGTTTGTGGATCGCCACAGACAACACGACCACATATACGGCAATGGTGCCTTCTAAACGTCCAAGATCCAAATTCCTGTTGACAAAAGGGGCATGTCGGGACACTCGCGTCTTCCTCCCAAGTGACGACCGATTGTTCGATAAGTTTGCGGGGATTCTTCTGTCCTGCTAGTGATGTTACTGGACCGAGCAATGATCCATTCGATTGTGTGAGTTTTTCCGGGGGGTTTGCTAATAATTTTGTAAGTTTTGTTAATCGTTTTTCGAGCCGTGAGATTTCCAAGTTCTGCCGTTCGACCTTTTTCCTTCTTATTTCTGCGAACGCATTGGTGTGATCCGTCAAGACACCATGGTGGTCATTATATCCTTCTCTTGATTTAAAGCATGTCTCGCATACTCGTGCCCAATAACCGCGGACCGGCTCATGTTTTGCGCTTCGACTCAACTTCATCTGGTACATAGTGTGTTCCTCGCAGAACAGTCGTCCGCAATGTCGACAGTTGATACTTCCATTCAATGGCCCCAGACTCCTTCCACATGTTGGATCGGTACATAAATCGTAACTTGTCGAGCGTTGCCAATGTTGCCGCGTGATGAGTTCGTCGGGGTCAATAGGACCTTCGAGGGGGTTCTTCCCAGCAGCTGTCGAGATCGGAGGAGCGACGGGAACGGACTCGTTTGACTCAAATACGTCCAGACCTCGTAGTTTTTGGTTTATTAGGGAGAGAGGCTGGAATCGTTTGGCTTTGAGAACCTGCTTGTCGAACCAAGTCTTAACTTCATCCTGTTCTTCCTCTGGTAGTTCTTGATGGGTATCGTCGATGTGTCGATTTAGTTGCAGAAGGGTCATCTATTAGCACGCCAGTCAGCACAGAATTTCGCCTGCAAGATCTAAAGTCTCTCACCATCTCCTCGTTACATATTGGGCACACGAGGGCGCCGCCATCTGCAGGCCCATCCTTCCCTTGAGCACCAACGCTGATGCTATTGCCAATATCCTGTCCCGCAAGATCTGGTGAAATACCGCTTATAGGGGGTGATATTGACGACGAAGCTATCGAGATACTGCTTTCTGAAGCTGCTAATGGGCTTGCGACTCGAGGCGCATTCGCAACCGGAGGTGCCGGGGGAGCAAGGCCCCTGCCGCTTCCTAGGACACGGCCGCCGCCCAGTTTGCGGCCCGACATGATGAATTATTTCGAGGGCAAAATCAGTTTTGAAGGAGAGAAAGAGTACGACCGCAGTTGGTCGAGCTCAGCCACGAGCTGCACCGCCGTGGGAAGTATGTAGATAGTGAGATTGAATTGAGGGGAGACCGCGTGGCTGGGCTTGTTACCGGTGGCTT
This sequence comes from Fusarium aywerte, assembly GCA_013186375.1. Lineage (NCBI taxonomy): Eukaryota > Fungi > Ascomycota > Sordariomycetes > Hypocreales > Nectriaceae > Fusarium > Fusarium aywerte. The sequence continues at coordinate 38,670 of JABCQV010000139.1, read as the reverse complement.
GGTGCTCATCTCCGATAATGAGATACCTTACTCTCGGCGTTGCAAAAGCGGTGAACCAAGTACCGTCATACCATGCGTCATACCAACCCCCAAGCAGTTAAGGTACTACCTAGTTCTAATTCGCTTCCTCCCGTTCGCGGTCTTATCGTAATCCTGGCAGCTCTGATAAGAATCAACCTTTGTCACCTTTACTCTAGTTACCCTTACCTTACCTTAGTCGATGGGGAAAAATGACCCCCATTCAGAAGCCGACATCAGCCCAGCCGGCGCTGGAATCTCCGGCATCTCTTCCCGCATCTTCTACTCCGTCTTCTGACTCCTCTACTTCTGCCTCTGCTACTTCCACCCCAGCCCCCGCAGCAATGGCAAAGACATTCCCTCCTGTGCAGCCTGGAGGCAGTTTAATTCTGGCATGGCAAATCAAGCACAAGAAGGTGCTTGTTGTCGGCGGTGGTGAGGTACGTCTTTAATCATCACATGCTATGCCGAGACTCGGAGCGCTTGACCTGCGCAGCGTTCATCGACCAAGATTGTACGGCGCAATCAACAATTCATGTTTTCTGACAATGTTTCATAGGTCGCCGCTGGTCGGATCCTTAACTGTCTCAACGCCGACGCCAATGTTACTGTCGTATGCCCCAAGTCCGGCCTCAACCCCGAAGTCGCCTTTCGGGTCAGCGAAGGTCAAGTCGCCCACATCGACCGAGTATTCGAGCCCGAAGATCTAGATGGATCCAGCATGGTCCTAGTCGCCATTGATGACCCTGCCGCTTCGACTGTTATCTGGAAGCTTTGCAAGGAACGAAGGATCCCTGCCAACATTGCCGATGTGCCTCCTGAATGCGACTTCTACTTCGGCAGCATCCATCGCGATGGTCCGCTACAGATCATGGTCAGCACCAACGGTAAGGGGCCAAGGTTGGCGGCAGCTATTCGGCAGTTCATTGCCAAGCAACTACCGAAGAATGCTGGTAACGCTATCGAGACGATTGGTGAGCTACGGCTTAGATTAAGAAAGATGGCTCCTAACCCTGAAGATGGACCCAAGCGTATGCTCTGGTAGGTTATTCCTGTCTATCTTTAGTGTGAACTACGCTGACAATTACGATACTAGGATGTCTAAAGTTAGCGATACCTACAAGTGGGACGAAATGTGCGGCCTTACAGACGAAGACATGGACAACCTCCTCCTTTTCTACCCCGCCAACAAAGTCCCCGCGATGGACGTTCTGCAAGCTCTCCGCGGAGGTACCGATCCTAGGAAACTCGATGTCTTCGATGGTTCATTCGGCTTCAGCGTCGGCGCATAGATTCAACAAAGCACACATAGCAGGGATATCTAGTAAACGGGATGGACAGAGACGCGTCGAGGAATGTTGTACGATGTAGACACTGTTTTATTTGGTTCAAGGTGTACATATGGATTGGATATTGTCACCTCCACGTCTTGGAAGACGCGAGAGATATTTTCAGGACACTTTTTGCATGGGGAAGGGAATTTCATGGCAGTTCGTCAGTTGCGGAAACGTTTAAGGAAAGCATACTATCATTCCAAATTGCTGCAGTTTAAAATTTTTACCAAGCACGTCATTTCCATCTTGTCTTTTGTTCGCCTCTGAGCCGAGGTAGGATAGTGCTATTTCCTCGCCCGTCGAACCAGAAATCATCTAACATTTGTACCAATAAGCACAAGGCCTATGAATACCGACATACCCTGACAGTTGACGCCAAGTAGAAAGACGAAACATGGGGTACATGATACGCTTAGCAGTCTTACACCACCATCGGGGTGAGAAAAAACAGCGGAATCGCCTACACCAAAAAAGACTAATCTGCCACTAAATCGATTCCGCTGTTTTTTCTCACCCCCTAGACCACGCCGTAAGCACGGGAGAGCTCTTTTGGTGATGATTAATTAGCTTTTGTATTTTTATAGGCGAGCTTTTATATGCCCCGCCTTTTCACTGATCTGTGATCTATTCTATATCGTCATGCCTCATAAGTTGGTATCATAAACAAACGCCTTACAGCTTAAGAACAACCTTGTGGGTAGCGCTCTTCTCCTTCTCGTCACCGAAGACGTCAATGTCCCAGTCAGGCTTGTCTAATAGGTTGTTAGCATGAAGTTCAACGGCTCAAAGTTGGCGCCAGTCGTGGACTTACAGGTCTTGGGAATGTTGAATCGCTGAGGCTTCTCGCCGAACTTGTTAAGCTCCTTGACGGCCTCCTCGTCGAGTTCAACCTCCTCGAAGTTGGAGCGAATGCGGGCGGGAGTAACGGACTTGGGGATAACGACGTGGTTGTCAAGGGTAGACCAGGCGAGGATGACCTGAGCGGGGGTAACCTCCTTGCCCTTGGACTTGCTGAGGCGCTCGGCGACGGCCTTGACCTCGGGGGTGTTGATGAGGAGAGGCTCGCCCCAGTTGTTGTTTCCGAAGGCAGAGTAGGCAGTCAGGACAATGCCCTTCTCCTTCATGTACTTGACGAGCTCGGGCTGAGGGAGACGAGGGTGACGTTCGATCTGGTTCATGGCGGGGGTGACGCCGGTGTCCTTGATGATTTGTTCAAGCTGGCAAATTGTTAGCTGTGTGCTGGGACGAGGATCAAAGGTATGAAGCTTACCATCTCCTGGTTGAAGTTGGAAACACCAATGGAGCGGACCTTCTCCTTGGGAAGCTTGGTAACGGCCTCCCAGGTTTGAGAGATAGTGACGTCCTGGTCGAGAGCAGTCTTGCTGTCGTCGCCCTCCTTGAGGGGGAAGAGCTCGTTGCCGTTCTTGAATGCAACGGGCCAGTGGATCAACCAGAGCTGTTAACGGTTAGCAGTGGTCTTGAGTGGAGTTGCAGCTTGAACTTACGTCGAGGTATTCGAGACCAAGCTCCTCAAGGGAGTCATCGAGGGCACCAGCAACCTCCTCGGGGCGGTGCTTGTTGTTCCAAAGCTTTCCGGTGATGAAGATGTCCTCACGCTTCAGGCCCGGGACATCGTTGAGGGCCTTCTTGATGCCCTCACCAACCTCACGCTGGTTCTGGTAGATCTTGGCAAGATCGAGGTGACGGTAGCCGGCCTTGAGGGCCTCGTAGACACCGTTGCCGACCTCACCAGGGGCGGCTTGCCAAGTACCATAACCGATCTGGGGAATCTTCCATCCCGAGTTAAGAGTGACAGTTCGACCGAAAGACATGATTGCGGCTTTTTTGGGTGTGTGTTGTGGTGGTAGTAGTGTGTTGTTGTTTTAGAATGAAGAGAGAAGGGAGAAGAAGTCAAAGTAGAGAAAGAACGAGGGGAGGGGATTTATAAGGAGAATTGCGCGCCTGGTAGACGTACCAATCCATTCACTGTTATGAAACCAGCTGAGGGAGAAAGGGCCCAGTCGATTGCTATCAACGCAAGTTACATGATATCCACAATAGCTTCTTTCACTGTGTTGTGCTGTGTTGCACATCGAGAACCCTGGTGGTGACGGAGCTTCCCCCACCACGACAACTCATTTACTATGGACCTGTACTAGCCTCATACTGTGGTAACTTGATTAACCAGGGTACTCATGATACCAGAAGGGGCAGCTCCGAAGATCAAACAGACTCAATGATTCGCTAGTCAAGCCATTTATCGAGAAGCTTCTACAAAACACCAACCGCCAAGTGTCGTCGTACCTATCATCAAACACGAGTAGCAACACGCGGGGCAATCCATTGCGGCAATGCCCCACGTTCAACACAGAATCCCATGTCCTGAATGAGATCATTCGCCCCATTCGTGAGTTAAAAAGCCCGCATTTTCTACAGTAGTGCGATTGCGCTTCCGCTTGTCGCGATTCGCATGAGAATGATATCAGTACTTTTTAAAATCTTCTCTTTTGCCCGTGGGGAGAAGAGCAAGCTTTCGGCCTAGTTACCCCGAGTAATTTAGAAATGTCGCTTCCACCACTTAATTCTCAATTGTCATTGGCACGCCTGTAGCTTTGGAGATTTTTTTAGTGAGAACTCTCTGCAGTGGGTGCTTTTTTATGTTGTCATGAGGTGTAAGAGGGGTCAATTGGGAAGCCATGATGTCCTTTTTTTTTCTTTTTCATGGGGTAAGTATTGGAGGCGATCCCTATCTCTAATTGCTGCTCAAACTGCCAATGGATTCATAATGTTGCCAAGTTCTAGAAAGAAGTTGCCACTGTGCCTTGATCCTGCATGCCGTTCCCACGGTGCAGCCAGGGGCAGTTCCTAATCTGATCATTTACGTGCTCCGTGCAAGCCGACTGGTGAAAACACAAGACCAGCTTGACAAACCTGTACGCATATCATATAATTACTGTAGGGACATGGAAAGTATGATCAAGCTACAGTAGATACCAATCATTCACTTAAATACACCCATCATTGGGATACTGAAAACTGACATACTTGCAGCCGGCATTCTTTAAAGACGCTGGAATAAATCCGACTGCATTGTATCGATTCCCATGTATCCATGATCACGCATATAACTGTAATATCTAAAGACTTCTCATCTTGGCAGCCTGACTTTGAGCTGGTATTAGATAACGCATGATACGCGACATCAAGAATCGAGATCCAGATACTTGTATAGAGTAAAACCATATCTACTATACTTAAAACGGTCAATAAACATACACAAGTGAGCCAGAAAGATTTAGACTTGAACAGTTGAAGCCTAATAGATACGGAAAATACAACAAAGACAAACACCGTAATAACAAAAGACCCGTCTAACAAACCACTCTACCCAAACACATCCTGTCCTACAACGCCAAAACATCCATAGACCGATACAATGATATCCATCTCACCATATTTCACCGCCTGCTGTACCTTCTTTCCAGTGTGTCAAGGGTTAAACCTCGTGCTTCCAAGTAATGTCTCCAATTTTTTACAACTTCTGGAGGCGCCTTCGATTTCTGCCCTATACCACTGTGAGGTTTGGCAAGATTGAAACCGGATACATTTGGGAAAGGCTTGACTCCTTCCTTATAATCGTAACGAAAATGTGACCCATTATCTGTAACCACCTTGAACCCAATTGCGTCCACAGCATTGGCAAGCTGGTTGAATGTGATCTTCAGTTTGTCGGTGGGATCAGCTGAAAAGATTGCGTCCCATACGAGCCAACATTTTTTGTTGAGTGAAGTCTTGGGGCCCTCATCCTCTTCCTCTTCTTCGTCTTCGTCTTCATCTTCGTCCTCGTCGGGTTGAGGTGCCCCCCAGGCTTGTGGCTGCTCGGGTTCTGATTCGACCTCGAGATCAACGTCCATCTCCTGGACAAGCTCGTCGACAGCTTCCCTGTTACCTTCGTTATCTGGTACTAGAGTAGTGTCGGGGATAACCTCCTGGTCAAGTACGTCCTGCATCTCGACATCTTCGACCTCTAAATCGCGCTGCCTGGCTTCCTCTTTTGCCCTGCGCCTCAACTCCAGTGTCTTCTTTTTAGCCGTCCTCTTCTTAACACAATTTTCCATCTGGCGTCTCGAGGTATCCATCATAGCTTGAGCCAACTTGACCTCATCAGTCACGAAATCATACATGTTGGATGATTTAGAACTCTTCGCCCAAGGCTTCTTCAACCTCCTTCGGTTCTGCTTGCTCAGCTCGCTCATGGATTTTTTTAGGTCTTTCCATATTCCTTGGTAGTGTTTGCGGTCTTCTTCATCGTTGTCTTGTAGGGTATTCCATGGCTGCTCGTCAGGATGGAAAGGCCACTGATCCCGCTCAACTCTCATGTGTCTCGTTAGACGCTCTAGTGCCTCATCTGCGGCAGGAAATAAGTCGTCTTTTCTATAGTTATATTCGAGGCTTGCATCCCGTCTTGCAAGAGGGTATATGAGGCCTTTCAACAACGATGAGCCAAAACGCATGATGTCGCCTCTCGCAGCACCATAAGAGTTCTCGTTACGAGTTCCGATTCCCTGGATTTCATCGAGAAAGCTGAAGATGCGTTTCATTCGCTTTTCTGGGACGTGCTTATCTCCAAATGAACAGCCATCTAGAGAAAGAAGATCATAGGATTTCGACACTTCAAGCTGTAACGAGGCGTGCTCCCGAAATTTCTCCTCGTAGTCGGTTTCCCATATAATCTGATTAAAGGAATTAGGAATCTGTTGATCCATGTTATCTGCTATCTCTGCGAGTATATGCAAGCTTTTGATATTGTCTCGAACCAGATTGGGGATCTTTTCTCCTGTTCCCTCTTCATCGTCACACTCGTCAAAATACCTCAGTATTCGGGCTGTTGTTTTTCGCATCCCGACATACGTCGCCGATTCTTTGTTTGAAATGAAGTTCTCGATAAGCTCAAGAACCATACGGGGTACTTCCAGCCGTTCGCTAGGTGACGCCCGATGTCGAAAGTTGAGCTCGATTTCCGGATTCTCGTAATACCCTTGGATTAGATCGGCTGGCTTCTTGTCAGCATTAGGGATGCAATAAGTGTCGCGCATGGGTGGTGAAGCTGCATGAATCGCTTTCTTGCGAAATTCAAAAATGTAAAAAGCGGCGGCCCGTCTAATTGTAAATTGAAGTAGTCTGTGATGGAGCATGTGCTCTTCTTTCACCTTCTCTTCACTAATTTGATCCCTCCAAGCACGAACTGCCTTGCCGCCCCCAACATATTCTATTTGTGTCGATTCAGTGAAGATAATCTTCTCAAGTCGGTTTAGGTGCCGCATAGCACGCTCAATTGCATCCCACATATAAAAGTCAAAGAAAGCTCTTCGAAGAACAGTCCTCATACAGTCGTAATATAGGGCGTAGCGTATCTTAGAGTCCTCATAGTACTTCTGGATGTACAAGCCTGGCCTGGCTTCATCATACCCGACACGCAGGTTATCCCAGTGGTGCTCTTTCTCTTCGACAATCTTCCTTGTGAAATAGTCTGGGTCATCGAACAGGGTCCTGACATGCTGCTCGGCTTCATCCCTTTGTTTGACGAGCAGGTTCCGATACCTGCCATAATTAATGTCATCGCGACTCGGCTCGTATTGACGTACGGACTCTATGTCGTCTAAAGTTTCCATACGTTTGTCTCCTCTTTTCGCCTTAATGTTTTGTGCTGATGTGCTTTCGATGTCCAGGATTTGTTGATGAGTAAGGCTGTTGAGGGGGTCGTAGACAGGCTTCTTTCTCGCGAGAAGAAGCATTTGTTCGCAAAAGCTGGTTAGAAACAAGTATGTGATAGCTTGCGATTGCAGAGTGAGCCATGCTCCCATGCTATTAATCAACAGGCCACGTCTCTTGATGTCTTTGAAGTCCTCAAAATGGCCCTCCCATCCCCTGTGAGAGTACCGAAACATAGGCTTCAGCGGGAATCCGGGCTCGTCTTTATTAGTAAAACTTTTGAAGTAGACGAAAGCTGTGGGATCGCAAGCACCAGAGAGGATCCTCACACGCTGCCCGAGAAACATCCTATCGTGGTCTCTGTAGGCAAATTCTCGAGGGAGAAATCGGGCTCGATGGTGTATAAACAAGAGCAAGTTGTGGGTATTTGTCAGATCCAACAGGTTTATGTGAGGGACCAGAAAGCTAGCCCTGTGCTTTTCCAGAAACCCTTCGACATTGTTATTAAACTTGACCTGCCCCTTGTTGTTTGGGCCCGGTTTCTTCAATCTCTGAAACTTTTCCTCATCTAGAAGGGCATCTTCAAAGGCCTGTCTGTCATCCATGTAGTTCGCTCCATTTCGATAAAGCGGAAAATGTCGATCTCCTTCAGCGACTCTTTCCCAGTTGTCGCAGTGAAACGATCCGGACTGAGTTGTAAGATAGACCAAAGAAAATACGTCGAGATCGGTGGAACGGTTCGGTGTAATGCTTCCCTCAGGGTCCAGACGAAACCCGCTTGTTATGTCACCAGGCTCTGTCGCATGATGCTTGTTGTATGTGTCTCTCGCCGCCTCCCAGCTGCTCTTCAAGTAGTGTTCAATGTCGAGAGTCTTCCCGTCTTTGTCTTTGATATCTCCTTGCGAAAGTTTGAAGATGGTGTCCTGAATCACTTTCTCGCTACCCAGTACGAGCTGGTTCAATTTGAGCCACCGTTGCCCAGCAAGCCTACTGTGATGTATCATCTCGTCTTCGAATTCTTTCCGAGACCTGCCTGGATCGAATGGTGGCCAGACAGCATCTCTGCCATGGCCATGAAAAGCACATAGACGGCGGTTGGTTGGCATAGGATTGACACCGCCATCCCTGTCCGCGCGCTTTTGTTCATCCTCACTGGCCTCTTTGAGCTCTGGATGTGATGCGTGATCTATATTGAGGAACACGGTATCTTTTCCAAGTCTAAACGGATGTATATGCTTCTCTCGGCGAACTACCACTTGGAAGATACCTGATTCCCCATTTCTGGCGCTAGAGCCGGCGGTTGTCGAGTCTGAGGAGTCTTGATTACCTTCGGACATGATATTATGCGGATTTTCTTTTGTGATGAAGATGCGCAATGCGTTATCCTCAGCTTGGAATAATAGCTGTACAGGGTATGAAATTGTAAGCGCCAACGAATTTGCAGAAGAGGTTTTTGTAAACGACGATGTGAAGAAAGGCTAACGTATATCAATGAGATAGGCCTTTCAATAAATCAGAAGCACAGAGTCCAAGTTTCTTTATATATATTGACAAACCTCCATAGCCAGAAGCTGTACGAGAGCGTCGAGCGTCAAGTCTTGCGCTATCTTGGGTGTTAACACAGATGTCTTGTTGTACGTCGAGCCACGCATCCATTGTCGTGTGAACGCCTTGCTTTCAATGTTCAGATTATCAAATTCAGTGAATAGTGTCTTTGAGTTGAACTCCTTTGTCTTTTGAGAGCATGTGTTAGCCTCTTCAGTCTTTATCGTCAAGGGATCGAAGAGAGACCCATCGAACCCGTCGTAAATCTTCTTTGTTCCAGGATGAGGGTGGCTGTGGTTGCACGGGTAGCTGTCAGTTGGTAAGAAGCACGGTTGGGTATACCGGCATATCTGTCATTCAGTAAAATTGGAAGCATAGAGCCCTCCATCGAAGCTCATAACGAGTGAAATGCTCCTGTATGACATTTGTGCCGGTGGTATTAGAGTTCACTTCTTTCAAGATCATCGATCTAGACGATGACTGTAACTAAGTGATATCTATCGAATATATAAGCGGACAGGCGGTTCGATGTGAATTTTTGCTTTTAACAAAAGTCAAACGAAGAAAGCATAGCGAGAGATACAGGGGCATTATGAGATACATTTGTCCGGCATATACGCTCTTTTGATGAGAGCAATGGCGGAAAAGTCTATGTATCGCAGATGATCCGAGGTATGATATTTAATTAATTGTGAGCATGAATGATTCAGTGAATGGATGGAAAAGAATGAGTTTCTTATTACCCGCCCAAATAACATTGAATTGATCCTGGATGTCATGTAAATAATCTCAAGATGTTCTTTCCCGTCCCAACATCGCCCTACTAAGTTTAGTCAGCATTTTTTTTTTGGCAATCAAAGGAAAGCACTTGAAAGCTGTTCTTGCCTGCCTACACTGCTGTATGTACCTCCCAACATCAACGGAAAAAAATTTGTTGTCTAGAAGTTGATGTCGACATTGGTCTCCTTATTTCTACTGTCTATCTACTAACCTACATATTTGCGTGCTCGGAAAATTCATGGCTGGTTGCTCGTTCAGTTTCGCTTCTAGTCACGTGCAGACGTGTCAGTAGAGACGCGCCATCTTGACAGAAGTCGCAGACAGATAATCGCTACCTACTGTATGAAGAGCTTTGTAGGACGCTACATCAATACCAGATGCACTACATGACAAAATTCAAAGGAATATTACTCAAATAATATACTTGAGAAAATGGCTCGTCTCAGTGCTCAAGGCCCTGGTGCTGTTGAAGTTCAGCAATCACCAACACAATCACTCAATGCCACTTCTGATAACACAAACGAAGAATCAGTACCTCCCTTCTTCAACACGACATTCTCACCCTATCGCGTTTCGCCTTTGCATGTCGGCAAAACAAGACTCACTGAGCAGCGACTTCAACTACTCGCTAGCCGCCTGCGCGATACCCTTGTTGGCGACGTTGTTCGTGGCATTCAGCTCAGTTTGGAAGCGACAAATACGGCTATAGGGCAAGTCGGATCCCTCAAAAGAGTACAGATTGAGTGGTTCCGCGCGAGTACTCTCTTAGGTGAGGAAGTCACTGAGAATGAGCTCGAAATCCCACGCGGCGATCAAGGCGATCTTCCAGATGACCAGAAGCAAGGGCTGTGGATCAGTATAGAACACGAAACTGCTGCTTATGCTGCGATCCTATTACCTGGACTATCCGACTCTTCAGCATTACGACACCAAGAAGATCAAAACAAATTCCTTCATCTGCCATTGTTGTTGATGCGCATGCCCCAGCAACTAAAGAGTGTCGTCGCTGACTGGCTGGCTGCCTCCTTCGATTGCCGCGTTAGTCGAGCCACTTTAGGAACAAAGACAATCCTTGGAGTTTGGGAGAGTTGGGTTGCGAGCAACGGTGTTAATGATCCAGACGGCGATCTAACTGTCACACTTGCGTTCAACGCGCCTCTGCCAGCCAACAATAGTCCAGCAAATATCACTGGGGATCAACCTGAAGATGAAAAAATCACCAGTCCGGGACTGCGTTCAATTGACATCACCATTTCTGCTCCAGACCTTCGGCGCTTCGTGCGGGCTGGTGAGAAGGACCACGCCCTCAAGGGGGCCACGTGGAAAGGAGATGCCCGCGAACGTCGCAGACTTGCTGGAGGTAACACGGATAACGGATGGGCTTGGCGAGAGAAAGAACCATCTGAGACGTCACCTTTCACTGAAGCTCTGGCAACCTATCTGTATCACCACCTTGCACTCAATCTCTTCCACCCAAGCGTCCATGTTACACAAATATCTTGCCCTGGGTTCGTGCTCAGTCAAGGTCGACTGAAAATTTTGATGCCTGGTGAGATCAATCCAAACCTTTCCCGCGCCGCTTGGTCATTCGTGGCGCAACTCGGACAAAGAGTCAGGGGTCAGCAAGTGCCGCAGGTATTTTCGGCACAATTTGGTGGTTGAAAGGACTCGAATAGCAACAATGAGATAGGTGTCTTACCAACAGATTTTCGAAATCGCCTTTGGGGCAGTGCCCGATGCGCCAGGTACCTGTTCTTTGATAAGGATCACCCTTCGCTCAGGGATTATCGCGACTACCAACCACGCAAACTTTGGAGTCGTAAGGCATAGCACTAAGTCGTGAACAGCGGAGCATCAACATATCACCGACTCGGGCACTTTGAGAGATCTATGAACCCCATATTTTGTTTTGTTGCGCTAAGGGAAGCGATGTGGTTTTACTCCGAAAGTCCAATGGGGAGCGGCAACAGTGGCCGAAGCGAACTTTTCTTTGAGCTTGAACTCGACTTTGTTGTCAGATTTTTATCGTGGATCTGGGTTACAACATCACGATCCACAGTAGTGTTGAATTCGTCGAGCACATCTTACTACCGAGTGGTCTTGCACTTTTAGCCCCCATAGAGGGTTGTGGAACTGTACCATGTATGACCTCGGCCTCGATACCCTGTAGTCAGCAATCCTACAATTTTAGTCAATTGTGGCATGCTACAGAGTATTCACAAACGAGTTGGTGAGAAGGGGCAAAATGCTGCAGTCTGTTGTGGCAGGATAACATCGCAAGAGTTAAAGTCATGCCGACATTTGCTGCTCTAAGGGGTTTGTCAGCGATATAGAAAGTGTGCGGCAATAGAGTGTCGGCATCTTTCTTGGTTGCATTCGGCCGGATGAGAACAGCAGACCATCGCAGGGCTGTGTTTTTCTGCGAAGGATGGATGGGTGGAGATGACGACTGAGACCAAATGGGGTAACTTTGCACATTACTGATCTTATGCATGGGTCATTGGGAAACGGTGAGTCCGGACATTACGGTTCAACTTCATAAAAGTTGGTCAAGTTCCTGTCGCGAACCAATTTCTCAAGTCGTGCTTTAAAGCGGGTTTGGTATTGTTGAAGACAAATAACTTTGAGTCAAGTGCTAGATACACGACATAAGGCTGATGGGGGCTACGACAACAAAATCCCTGTCTCACATAAGGCTCGGAATAAAGATGTAAATAAAGCTGACGCCAAGGATCTTATCCCGCTGTGCCGCACACCAGTCCCATCAATATACTAGGATCAGAAAGGAATGTCAGCCTCTGCCACACCAGCAAATTTACTCGAGCCTCCACATCCGATCCTGCGGGGACCATGGCATCTCATCCTTGTTGTTTTTCTTTATTCAGCTGGCAAGGCACGTTCCAGAGGTGGAATTCCATCTTGGAAGGCTGCAATAACCGTATTGCTACAATTCGAACAAAGAGATGTCTCCGGCATTTTGAAAGCACACTATGTTCTTCTACGGTTGACCTTGTCACGCATGGTCTGTGGAACAACACCATGATCCAAGCTCCAGATGGCGTTGTGGTGGCTGAAGTGAACGTCTTTGTCTTCGAAGTGCGATACATACGCGTTAATTTCCTATTTTTGGATCTTCGTTCTTTAGAGCCCAACGACTAATTAGAGCTCATACAAACTAATCTTATTTTGTTCATTACTTGTCAGAAAGGCTGGACACGAGAAGGATCACCATGCAACCAGTATAGTACAGATGTGAGCACGCACGTGTAGGGCAGAGCGAAAGTACTGCCTCCCTGTCACCATCCCCACAGTTGCTGACAGCCTAGGTGAATACGTAAAATCCAGCGCATGGGGGCTGATGCTGATGCGATTTACGGCTGCATCAAAGAGTTGAGCTAATATCTCCCTGCTGGGATGAAGAGGGCGCAGAACCATGGAGTTCGTCCAATGCCACCCATGTGCCCATACTTCAGGGGTTGCTCTGCTTGGCTTCAAGGCTGCCCACTCGATGAATGAAAGAGACACAGAGCCCCGTGCTCGCTGACTCCCTAGGACAGTTCTGTTTTCCTTCCTCGATCTTGTTCTCGACCATCTGATTTCTCTTTTTCCTCTTTGCATAGAGAAAATCAACTGATCAACTCCACCAAGAGAAGCATCATACTTCACCAACGCTGTATCCAAGGAACAAACATCGAGTCGAGTGTTCGAGATGTCTGAAGCTCGCACGTACTTCGGTTTATCTTGCCCCAGCGGAGGAAGTTTCTACATTTGCGAAGATGATGATACCCAATTCGTAGGCTGCTGTGTTAGCGACCCTTGCGGCAGGAATAACGGCACCTGTCCGGACGGCGACTTACGCGCCACGACCTACGACGCTGATAAGCACGACGATCTTCCCCAGCAAGACTGCGATAACTCTCAAGGCACCGACAACTATTGGACGTGTGCCTACGCCAGTCCGCCCTTTTTTGGATGCTGTAGCCAGAATGCTTGTGGATCGGATGGCTGCCCAAGGGACAGGCTGGTCCCGACCAAACTGTCGAAGATTGAGAACAACAGACTAAACTTCCTTGAACCCAGAGGTGGTGAAAGTACAACCGCCTCTAGTGCTTCCGAGACGGCTTCTGCCACTGCTTCGAGTACATCTGCAGCCGATTCGAACGAGGACGACGGGTTGTCTACAGGAGCTACCGCTGGTATCGCTGTAGGCGCTTCCGTTGGAGGGTTGTTACTGTTGGTTCTTGTGGCTTGGCTGTTCTGGTGGAGGCCTCGACAGAAGAAGAAGAACGAAAAGGCTCTTCAAGCATCTTGGAATGCATCTGCGCCTGGTCCAGCAGTGAGCGAGCAGCCACACTCACCCATGGGCAGTCCCATCCACCAGGGCACATTTGCTGCTCATTCTCCGATGAGTGGTTATCAACGTAAGGAAGTCTGCAAACACGCCGTGTGATTATATACTAACTTGTCCTAGAATCATTTAACCCACACTTTAGCGGCGTATCCTCGCCGGACCAGTTCCAGAAGCACTCACCTCAATTCTCTCAGTCCGAACGACCGCACTCCTACGCGCAATTCTCGGATCATGGGAACTACGCAAGCAGTCCTGGCCTTCCACCCTACCAGCATCCGTACCAGCAGCCGTATCACCAACCGCAGGTGGCTCATGTTCAAGAAATGGATGGAACTACCACGGTTCCTCAAGAGATGAGCGCTGGCCCGGAACATAACATGCAGCGCAACCCAAGTATTGGACCCGAGATCTTGGACGCGGACCAGTCGCAGCAGGGTCTGAACATTACAAAGTGAGATGAAGTTGATGCTTCTATTGAAGAGGGATGCAATTTTAAAGATGTTAATTAGGTAATTAGTGGTGCTACAAAATGCTGAGGCGGAGGCTTGCATCTGATCATTGGTGGGGTGTTCTTTGTTGTAGATGGCTGACTGTATGTTATGACATTCTTTCATCCAGGGTTGGTTTGGATGTATTTTTTCCCCGATAATTATTTATCAAGTTGGGATAATGTATATAAATTCAATGACACGAATTCGCTACATGTATCTCTATATGCAGATATGAAACCTGGATTCATGAACTTTTTCCCAGCAACGCAAGGCCCTCCTCTGGTAGCACTCGTCATTGCCAAGTTAGCCTACAGTATAGATCTTGGTGATTACTGCAAGCTAATTACCAAAAATTTCTTGTAACAGAAAAAGGAACGTGCAAATTATGACGAAGATGATGTTTCACAGAGTAACTCGATTACCATCTATCTGCTTGCTTGGAAGTATATACTCTTGAGGCTTCATCAAAGCGGGCAACGTGTGTGACACAAGAAGGTCTGATCGAGATGGTAACATCCGAGAGGGTGCATAAATGATCTGCTCAATCTTGTGTGTCACACGGTAGAAAGAAAACTTGATCTACAGTAAAAGGTATTATCTAAAGACTATAAGTTAAATAAGTAATAAAATTAACTATTAAAATAAATAAAATAATACTATAAGAATACCTAAGCTTTATATTCTATCTTTATTTATTTTCTTTAATCCTTTTAATACTTAGGATAGTAATAATAAGGCATAAAGAGGAAAGATATATAATAAAGCTTACAATTTATGTGCTTAGTTGCGGTTTTAGTGCAACAAGTTTTCTTTCCACCGCCTGACATTATCAGAGGAATGAAACTTGTTGTATTTTACACGATAATAGAATTGACTTTCTACACTGTCATCAAAGGTTAAGCACAATAAATCTTTAAAGAAGGTTGAGGTTTACAAACAAGCATGACCCACGTTTGTTGATGCTTTAACTTTTAAATATCACTGAGCCCAACGTATCGGCTACAACGGAAGCCAAAGTCGGGAGACTTGCACATGGTCCCATCCCGAAGGTCACCTACCGGCAATTCATCATCCGTAGGATCCGAGCTATTTTAATTGCCGCGTGGAAGAATGAATGATGCTAAGACTGAGGCTGTGCCCATGGCTGTTGACTGTAACTTGCCATGGAGGTTAGGGGTGACAGACACGTGTGTTTTTACTGGTGGTTCCCATACAGTAGCTTATTTGACAGAATCGGGGGCTAAGTAGAAATTGTGCTCAGTCATGATAATCGTTTGCTTCATGTTCGTATACTATCAATCCTGTGATACAGTACATATGTGTAATGGAAACATTATCAATGTACGCCTAGCCTCACTCCATCCTGATTGCCACTGTTAGTATCTCTCTTCTCGTCCCAAACGCCCAAAAGGCCAAATTTTGTAGTTGCCATAATGCTCGCTTTGAAACGCTACAAGCCCCTTCCCCCATATCATTCAAGCTGTCTCGATTGATGATCCCTTTCTCTTAATCCCCGTTTCTGGGTCGACGCCTCGCTGCCACTCTTCCCTCTCTCGCTTCATATCTCTCTTGCACCATTGAATAGTAATTATGCCCCAGACTACAGCCCATAGGAAGGGAACAGCCCATGCAACTCCGTAGGCACCAGTGGCCGGTACCTGGGGGATGACAGAAATAACGGTCAGGGGAACAGCGAGGATAAGTGCCGGGATGGACCAGAACCATGATTGCTTGTAAACCATTTCTTGGAAGCGAGGGCTGGCCTTGTAGCGAGCTGCTAAAGCCTCGCGGTAGGGCCGGCCACCGAGGGCATTAACCGCGATAACATCCTCGATGAAGTAGTAAGCACCTGGTAGAACCTGAGATATAATTAGCATGATAACAAGTGTTTATACATGGTGTAGACATACCTTTTCACCCTTGGCAGTGGAGCTGATCCGGAAAGGTGCAGGCCAATCCATCTGGTGATAAAGAGTAATAAGGAGAAGTGTACCGCCGTAACAGTACAGGATCGCCGGAGCAGGCATGCACAAAACCCTCAGCCAGACATTATGAGGAGCGCTACCAATGATAAACAAAGCCGTGACGACGAAAATAGTGAGAGTAGACGAGTACGTCAGCATATCGAAACACCATCGGGAATTCGTTCCCAGGGGTCGATAGAACCTGTCAACCTTGATCAACCGGAGCGTTCGGAGGGCGAATTCAAGATAGGTGGGACCACCCCAGATAGTCGTCACAACAGCAAAGATGATCCAGCCTTCGACGTCGCCGGCATATTTCATACCGTAGTATAGAGCTATCGGAACGGCAGATGCATCAACGAAGACGAGGAATGCAAAGAAGAAGAGCCTCCAGCGTTTCCAGCCATGATGCCAGGTGAACGGAAGCTGTGGTAATAGCTGGGGGTTTTCATCGTAGTATTCTAAGAGAGTGGTCGCTCGTCGTCGATATTCTTTTTGGGTAGCTGCTCGAGAATCGTAGTATGCTTCAGCTTCGGGGCGTTGAGCATAAGATAAGCTTCGTCGGGCTCCATCTGAACTCCTTCTAGGAATTTCAGACGTTCGCCTATGGCCTTCAGACGTTCTTCGAGGCAATTCTGCAAAGGCTGAATCGAGAGGTTCGCGCGGTGATGTTGGTGATGTTGCTTCTTGGGGAATGTTGAAGCGCACGCGATCTGTAGAGGATTGGTGGGATTGTGGTGGACGAGTAACGCCGAGTGCACCGGGTGATTCTTGTGATGAGAGTGCCGAGTCGGATAAGGGAGCAAGACTACCCCTTCGCACTTCAGGCATGATTAATGATGTGAGGTGTTGTTATTGTTTATGCTGTTTGGGTGGTGGTGATACAGATGAAGAAGAGTGGGAAGAGGAAAACGGAATGAACTGGGTCGTAGTAAGAGACAAGAACCAAAGCTGAACTAGACTAAACTAGAGCGGATGGATGGTTCAGTTTGTTCTAGGAAGAATATGGAAATTGGCCCATTTCAGTGGCAAAATTTAGACTAAAAACTTGAGACGGAGGGTTTATTTAAAATGCAAGGTGCAGCAGAGCAAAGAAACCAGAGTAAGAAGAGGGTAAATAAGTAGCCTGATTGTCAGACTGACGCGCACTATTTGAATGAATGTAACAGTAGAAGAATGAATAGTGGTGGTTTAGTGGTATCAATTTAGTCCAGGGGTATGATTCTGGTTATCTACAGTGCTGTAAGTACCTGGGCTGTGATTAAAGCATGACGTCTAAAGGCTCCATTGGGGAACAAGAAGTTTTTAGGTTGCTCCTTCCCCTTTGGCCAAGGACCAAGGGACGCAGCCAAGATTCTGTAAAGCCCGTCGAGCGACGTCATTGTCGGTAGTTTATGTGGGGCCGCATCCGAGAGCGATGAAGTCACTGATCTTCAAAAAACTCCGCTTACTAGTAAGGAAGGATCATGATACCCTGAAATTAGAGCCTCAACAAGCACGTAAGCTTAACAAATAGTTTAAATTTGTTTGATTGTTATCGTTTCACATGCATTAATCGCTGCATTGATCTCACAAGTTTAGCCAAGGCTTTCTGCAGCAATTTGTCAAAAGAATTGTAGCTATTAGTCGGCTTATACTATACCAGAACAGGCCTCCATCTGATCATACGAGAGATACAAAGTAGAGATACTGCAGCAAAAAGGTCTATCCAATCTTTCTCGTGTCTCTAAACAACAACTGTTAACAGGCAGCAGAACTCCTTTTCATGTCCCAAACACGAGCCAAAAGATCGTTTCTCATTCATCCCTGCCCCATTACATCAGACGTCAGACTCATGCGACTCTCTTTTGGAGACCCTTGTATATTTCCCCGGCTTGGCATTTGATCCCCTGCCCTGAGCAAAACAATTTTCTGTCTCAGGCCACTCGTTCGGTCGAAGATAATAAGAATCTCTCTTCTTCATCGAAAACATTCCGACTGTATGCAGTGTCAGCTAATATCCATCCCAGGACCATACTCTTAATGTGAATATACTTACTAAAGTCAAAAGGGTCTGCCAAGTACATGATCCAGTGTCGCTTGTGAATCCACCCAGGTCCCATACGCTCCGTCTTGCCGTCAAAGTCAAGATACTGTCGCTGGTCGTGAGGCAGATACCGTCCGGGATGGATGATGTTGAGCCAGTAAGTATATAGAGCCACTGGAATGGCTTCCAGCACATAGAAAGGCCACTCGCGCTTCATCAGTGCGTTGCTGTTATCCTCGCCGCTTGCAAGAATGTCCCGAAGCTCAAACGTCTCAACGGCGCGGAAGACGCAGCGGATAAGAATAAGCATCGATGTTCCGTAAAGCATGATGAACAACGTTCGCACGTTGGAAGGTAACATGTTGGCTCGCGAACAGCGATGGTGAATAATACCCACCATGGCAATGAAGCCAAGTTCGATTGCTCCTTGGAGAATAACTGCGATGGCCATCAAAGTTGCACCAGAACTTAGACGATCACTGTCTTGTCGGCCATTACCTGCTGCGATCCATGATGCACCGATTGCAGTGAGGATCTCGACTAATGAGCCGAGAAAGACGAATATGTATACCACGCGATTCGGGTTGATGATGGAGTGCATGGGCAGGTAGTGCATCAGTCGTCCGAGAGTGTTGTATTCAGCGGCCGAGTAAATTGGCGGTGCGAGGTAGATGAAGATGGTCGATATCATGTACAGCGGAAGACTGTCTGGTCTTCGCACTGAAATTGCTCTTATGACCCAGCCAATGCAGAAGAATAGACTGGCGTAGAACATGAAGAATGTTACCCGCCAGAACTTGTAACGACTATGTTTGGGTCAGCATGTCTAATACGTGAAAGGTCAGTGTTGGTATTTCACCTGTTCTGTACATAATGCCCAATCATTGATATACCAATTATCACAGATGCGATAATAGGGAGGATTTTGTTGGCATCGTAGCCGTATAGATTATCCTTGGTAGGATTTGCCATGATTGTAAAGATGGTTAACAGCAACGTCCTCGATGCGACTGGAAGATCTGGTTCTGCCCAAGTACACATCCCAGATCTCCTCTTATATACACTACAGCTCTTTATCACAATTCCCTCCGTAGTTCTCCTCACCTTGATTCTGCCCTGCATCTCTTGCAAGGCGCAGCCACAGCCGCCGCCATCGGATAACCTTTTAACGTCGCCAACAGCCCTACAGCGGTACAAATCGACAGTTCGAGTTAAGCTTGAAGATTGTCCCTGCCTTAGTGGATCATAAACTTTCGCTTATTCGCTGTTTCATTAGCTGGAAAAATTTTAGTGCTTACTGCTGAATCTCACAGCGGCAGATAGACATTGTTTCCAGTTTAGCTCTGGCTATGTAAGTTGTTGCGACAACAGAAACATGAGAATTATTCATGGCGTAGCTTGTCCATTGCCTGTTCTGTTCGCTCCATCTCGCCTTTTTTCGTGCAAGATTTCCATCGACTCAGCACGCAACGGCCCGTGAAGCCCCAAATGGCTTGGAGTGAGTGAGCAATATGTAGTCAGTCAAAGTAGGCAGACTCGAAATGCGATGACAGATGACATCGACCTGGATGTGGTCATGTAACGAGCAGTGAGTCTAATGACAAGCTGAGCTTTTATTGCTATGGTATCTACTAAAGTGGTGAATGACATTCGAGAGGAATCGCGAGATAAAGAACCTACCCTACACCCTGGAAAGAACTTCCGTCGCAGCAATTCAAGTTTTGAGAAGCTACACATTCGACAACTAAGAAGTCGGTGTTCCTCTTAAGATAGTGCCCTCACATTCAAAATATTACTCTTGCTTTTATTACTCTTCTAAAACTTAGCCTGCACGATAGGTTTGACTAGCGTAATTGAACTTTACGTAGTTAAATCATGATCCAAATCACCACGCCAGACCCGTGACACGCACAGCAGAGCCTATGAAATGCAAAATCAAGAAATAAGGAGTCGAGAAAGATACAACGATTCTATGACACTCTCAGGTGATACAAAAAGCAAAAGGTAACTCCCCCGGGAAGGCTCGAACTTCCGATCTCCCGATTGTCTATGAATAACAGTCGGACGCTTTAGCCAACTAAGCCACAGGGGACAGGCTAATTGATAATTGTCACTAGACTCTTTACGTACAAGTATGCTTTTGTCGAAGCGAGCTGTAGACCCATATTCGAAGATCTGCAAGGTATAAAAGCTGTTAACTCCAGATTGGCTTATAAATTAGCAAAAAATTATACTTCTCTTTAAGAGGAGTATAGGGGGTTATACTGTAGGCAAGTCTGTAGCGGTATAAGTGCAGTTAAACTACATCACATAAAAAGTTGATAGCTTCTATATATAATAGCGCTATATTAAACTCTAATATAAAGAAGTAGTTATCAGCCCTAATAACTATTACAATAAGTAATAGGGAGCTAGGCGCTAGATCGACCTATAGAAACATCAATTGACAAAGACATAACAACACCAGTGATCGTCATCGTCCCAATCCTCCTCCGTGGGCTCCCATTCATCCCGATGATCTGCAAGTCTGTCCATCAGCTGGTCGACTGCATCGAAAGCTTCATCTCTCCTGAAGGCAAGGGGCCATCCGAAGCTCCGGTAGAGCTGCCTGATATACTGGATATCCAGAGCTGTGCCCCATGCCTCTTCCTGTGCAATCACCTCTTCCCCGTGATGATCTCCCCGACAGGCCGCTCTTTGATTTTGTCGGCTTCGATAGTGATCCGTCCGCGACAGGGGATAAGCTTTAGAGTGATGTAGTCTTGCTTTAACCTATTGAAAAACACTTTCAAGTCGACTTGCGGGAGGTCATGCATCAGACGTTCTTCTACAGTAATTTCCCCATCTCTCACATTCAACCAGATTATTTGCCCCAGGCTTCGCGACCAGTAGCCAGTGGGAAAACATCGCGCATGTCAATTGTAATCTGTCGTCGCTCTGAATATATCTCATCTGATCCCGATACTCTCCCCCACATGACGCGCTCAAAACAGTCCTGAGGCAGGGTTGGATAGTCTACCAGTCGAGACTTGTAGTGGATAAAAGCTTTGCAGTCGTTGTTAAAGTAAGGAATGCGCTTTATAACTTGGCCGACCATAACTGAGCTCCCAAGGCTTTTTAACAAGGGTTCCATACCGGGCCAGCCTTCTGCTGGGGGAAGTTTGAGGTACTGAGCATCGTAGTGAAGTGTTGTCAAGAACAGATAAAAGTCCAAAAGAATTGCGGTAATCTCTGCGGGCGAGTAGCTGATTTCTGAAAGCGGAGCCATTTTTGTTGCGGAATTCCTTCAAGTGTACCGATGGCTGGTAAGTAAATGCCTAGGCTATAGATAACAGCAGTGGTAAGGAGGAGGGTGGGCAGGGAGACTTATAATTTCGAGAGGTGACCTTTCTACTGTTAAGTGTTGATACCTGAGTCAGTCAGTACTTGGATCACCAGTAAGGTTATAACAGTCCGTTACAGTATGCATTACGAATAGGCAAGTCAATTACTGATTCTGCGGCCATGTCGCCCAATGCTTGATTCATTTACTTCAACTCCCTGATGTAGCTGGGATTGCTATTAAAAATACTATTTGGCCCGTCTGTGTTGACTAAAGTAGTTGGTCTCTAACTATTTGTCGCCATTTTGGGTCTTTCCATTTGGGTTGTATCTCTTGTGATAGTTCTATATCTTCGCTGTTGGATTCTTGTCATACCACTCGTCCTGTCATACCACTCGTCATAAGAAAGGAGCACAAATCCAGGGTCAGTCTTGGCCGCCTTCTTTGGCCAACATCCATTATCCCACAATCCTGCATCTTGTGGTTTGTTTCCGACGAACGCGGGCTCATCAAACTCGTAAGTAAGGCTGAACTCCGGTCGTACTTCAACTTCAACCTCCACGTTTGATCTCGTGATATCGCCAGTTACCGCTTTGGGACCCTCCTTACCATCCTTGACCATCTTGTAGAAGTCGTCGATAGTTATGCCGTCAAGAGGGGGACCAAAACAGACGCCTCTCCATTGACGGGCAGCTCCCGTGTTATCATCCCCCTTTAGCCATCGCATTCGCTGACCAGTCCTGTCAACACCCGATTGTTTAAAAGTATCAGATGTCTCTGAGAGCAGGTAGAAAGGAGGCTATTCGTCTATGTCGCAATCGGGCTCGTCACGATGACTCTTGTGTCGCCAGCGGCCTATGTGTCCTGACTTCCAAGTGTCGGTTACCTTGGGTGCTGGGACGCCGGGCCCTTGCGCACGAGCTGTTGATGCGGCCTCCTGAGGACATTTCAATGTAGACCAGTGCGGATTGTTGACGTTTGCTGAGCTGTAGTGGTAACAAGCCTGTGTGTGTATTTCCTTACAAGTGCCCGTAACACCCGTAGGTTTGGCATTGGCCGCGTATGTCAAATGTGACGACCATATGTGTCATCACAGTCTTGTCATTTGCATCGCACTCGAGGAGCTGGAGGGTATTGTGCTTAGTCAACAATAAGAATATCATAATCATAATCATAATCATAAGTCGTTGTCGTTTTCTGTCTCCTCTACCACATCTCCTCCTTCCAATAGAGCAAGATATGGCCATGATCCAGTAGTAAGCTCTAATTGCGACATACGAGTCTGTATCTTGCGAAGGAATCCAGAGTCCTTCCCTCCCACGGAATGTAGCACATGCTGCAGCGAATACAGTATATCTCCTGCACCAACGAGCATACCGTTTCCATGAGCAGAGAACGGTGTGCAGGCAATGATATCAAGCATGGCGTCTGCTAAGCGAAAAACTTTGAGTTCCTAATATCAGACGTTAGGCTTTGTCTAGACAATATGAGAAACATGTCCACTTACAATGCCATAACCATGTGTCTTGATAGCTGCATTCGTCACCATTGAAAAAAGCGAAAGCATCTTATGCCCAATCTTGACAGGCAGAAACAGCGAAAAGGCTTCGTCGTCTGGGTAACAGGACATTGCAAAGTGGCGCGTCGTGTACTCCCATAAGATAAGTCTGATCCATTGGCGAGTGACAAACAGGTCGACTCGTTGAGCTTCGCGAGCAGCGTGATCGTGCGAGTCGAGACATAGTGCGGCTTGGTAGGATACCAGCTTCTGTCTTTCAAGTGGCTGTTGGTCAGAGGATACTGTTGTTAGGTTGCTCTCGAGATAGGCGAAGAGCCGTGTTAGGGACACGAAGGCTTGCAATCGGCGCTCGTCGGCCATGTCGTCCTGGGTATTTGGGAAGACGTCGATGACCTGAAGAACTGCCTGCAGGCCATGTTGCGCCGAGTATGTTCTGAAATATCATCAGTATGTATAGCACATACATTCCAAGTGAGCTTCATACCTCTCAGTGATGAGAACGAGCCAGTAAATCCGCAAACGAAGTGACTGCTCCGATTTTCTCAAATGGGCATAAGTCTCAGGGTACCCAAGCTGCATAAGCTGAACTTGCGTAACAGCCTCTCTCAGAAACAGACCAGCACTACGCAGCTTGTTTCCATTGGAGTGATAGACATGAAGAAAGAAGGGTATCAGGGCAGAAGTAATACTACAACTCTCGCGATAATCATACAGCTCCCGCAGTTGCAGGCACTCTGTAGCGAATTGGAGGGAAGAAATGGTATTTCGCGGTCCAGAATGCTCAGGAAGTCGAAGTTGGGCTATAGTAGCGGCACATAATGCTGCTGCCAGGGCATGAGACTCGTAGTCATCGTTGTGTTCAGTTATCCTAGTGAGAAGATCTTCGGGGTCGATGACCATCCAAATAGACGTTACTAATCGTTTAGAGATGTCGAGTATACGTCGATATTCAGGAAGTGGTATCCAATAGGAGGGTAGAGGCAAGGGTCTAGGAAGTTCGGATTGATTCTGGGTGGTAACTTGAGCCGTGATAGAAGACTGATTATTCTTGATGGTCTCTTGAAATCTCTCGACCTTTTCCTTGGTAGTCGTTCTCACTCCACCCTTTGGTCCACGCTTCTTCCGGGTCCTTAAAGCCGTACACTCGATGCCTCTGATACGACACTCATGGCATGGCTTCCCTTCTTCGCACTTGACGCGTCTCAACGCGCATCCATCACATGGATTGGCGTTTCTGAGCCTTGTTGTCATGATGAGTCGAATTGAGTTGAGGTTAGACAGTAATGTTAACGTTATTATTGATNNATCAATAATAACGTTAACATTAGACATCGACATGCTTATGTATGCCATAAATTTAACTGGTGAGGACTAGGTAGTATATAACTAATATACTACTGGTGCATTTGGTATGATTATCGTGTTCAAAATTCCATAAGAGCCTAACGAAGTCGCCTCAGTCGAGAGTTGTCTTATTCTTACTATAAGCATATCATGTCCAGTGTGTATTAATATTCATTCTCTCTTGATTTATATACTCAGACTATCCAAAACATAAGCCAATCAGCTAGAAGTGGTCTGGTATCGACTATCAGCCATGAGCAGCTCCATTATAGGTCCAAGCAACTCCTCATCCAAGCACAAGCTCATCAACCGTCCAATCTTCACCGCAGTAGGCTGAGGCGCCTTGACAACTCTCCAAAGTTTCTCTTTGGTCCACATATCCATCTGGTAGTCTAGAATGAGATCCTGAATACGCTTCAATGGATCAAGTACACTCAGCTGCGGGTCATCGCCCATGCAGATAACCACGTCTCCAGGCCCATCAGGGATAGATGGGAACTCAACCACAAGACCAGGAACTTTGGGGTAGTTTTCGATAGATGTCTTAACATCAAGGGCAGTGTCATTGTATTCACTGCGTTTGAAAGCCTTGAAACTTGAGGGCACCTCCGTGATGGAGATAAACTTAATCGTCCATTGTTTGCCCTCGGGGTTGAACTTCAATTCACCTTTGCCTTGGATATACTCGAAGCGCCAGTCGCGATCAGAGTCCGTCTCGCGCTGAGTAGCCTCCTCGTCGACGAGTGTAAATTGACCATCCTTACCCACGACGACAGTAACTTCAAGGTGATTAGCATTTTCACCTCCATTTCTCGGAGAGAGGTCTGCATCGAGAGGAACGATGGCTCCCTCCCGCGCAAGAACGGGCAGATTTTTGATGTTTCTGTACATCCTGATATCGCGATCACCATCGTAAATAATACCACTGAAGATATCAACGTGGCGACCGGGCGGTACCCAAACATCGACAGCGCCATGGTTCGTCCTCTTATCGCGCGGCTTCACGATAGGAGCAACTACAAGCTGTGATCCAAAGTAATACTGGTTCGACTTGCTGTAAGCTTCGTCTCTCTCGGGGAATTTCCAGTACAGAGGCTGAACAATAGGGTCATCTCGTTGCGCAGAGTCCAGATTGGCGACGTAGAGGTAAGGAATGAGACGATGGCGGAACCGAAGGAACGTCTTCATGACCTCTGCGAATTCAGGGCGGTACAGCCAAGGCTCTTTGGAAGTGAACAGACCCATCTGCGAGTGAAGTCGCATGATAGGCGAGAAAACGCCGTACTGCACCCAGCGAGTAGCGAGTTCATCATCACGATAACCTCCCATATGGCCACCGATATCGTGGCTCCACCATCCGTAACCGATATTGGACGCTGTAGCGGTGAACTCAGGCTGGAACTCGAGCGATTCCCATGTCATGATGCTATCGCCTGAAAACCCGACAGGATAGCGATGACTACCCGGCCCTCCAAAGCGGGAGAAGATGATGGCTTTGTCGACTCCGTTTTGCTTCTGGTGGTCCAGAAAATGGTAGTGGTTAAGGAGCCAGAGAGGATCGAGGCCACGTACACGACTGTATGGTCCTTGTTGCCAGTCAATCCACCAGAAATCACATCCATCTTTTTCCAGACTGCGATGAAGAGTGTTGAGGTACGAATGCATAAACTTTGGATCGACGGGGTTAAAGAGAATGGGCGCTTTGGCAGAAGTATCATGTCCCAGATCCTTGGCCATATCTTCGTATTGATCCTCGTGGTGATGAACACCACCATGGGGATGGTCGTTCAGTGTCACCTTGAGCTTCTTGTCGTGCAACGCCTTGGTGAAGGCTTTTGGGTCCTTGAAGAGTTCTTTGTTCCACGTATAGCCCGTCCAGCCAGCATGAGGAATATGATCACCATGAACTTGATGCCAGTCCATGTCAATAACCGCAACAGACAGTGGAACCTTTTCTGCCTCGAACTTGTCCATGAGCTTCAAGTACTCCTCGTCAGTATAAGGATAGTATCGACTCCACCAGTTCCCTAGCGCCCAACGCGGAAGAGCAGGCTGTTTTCCAGAAATTGCAAAGAAAGATTTCATAGCAGCTTTGTAGTCGTAGCCATACGAGAAGAGATACCCATCGATGCGATCACCAGGTCGTCTGGGCGCCGCGAATCCAGAAGGGTCGAGAAGCATGGACTCGCTATCATCAATAACTGAGTATCCAGCCCTGGAGAGGATACCAGGCTCCAGCTCGCAGCGACCATTTACCTCGTCCAGTGTTCTCGCCGTGCCTCCGAGATTCTGAGGTGTCTCTCCGTATCGCCAGTCAGCGCCCCAGAGGGTGTTCTTGTTGGTGAAGCTAATCACGAGGCCATAGCGATCGAAACGCTTCTTATTGTAAGTGATGTGGAAAGAATCTGCTCTGATTTCCAGTTGGTCGTCTGTATCAGAAACTGTGAATTTTGGCGTAGGAAATTCTCGATTGAGAGCAAACGTTGATGGACGATCTTCAAAGACGCCGTCTTCGGCCCATTCATATCGAAGAACGATGTCATTGATTACTGTGAAGCGCCATTGCGGACCGGCAACAATTGAATCTTTGTTGGCAACTGGTTTGTTTGAGATTTTGTAATCTTCCATCTTGTTTGCTTGTTTTCTTCGCAATTGAGAAATGGCTTCAAGGTGTTGATGACGAGAGTGATGAACAAGCTGCGGGGTCTTTGTATGCGTACATATACTGCCCGGAAGTCTGTATCTTGTACGACTCAAAACCCTTGAGCTTTAGAAATGTTGAGATATGAGAGAAGTGTTGTGAGGGGGATAAGTAGATACATGCATATAATACATAGCTCATCCAATACTTACACCTAGATAAACGTCATCCCGTCTTAGCCTGATGCATGAGAGTCTCCGCTCCTGGGTGAATTAGTCGGCACAATTGGCCATTAGTGAAGTGCTGATGCGGTGACAAGGGGAATCGCTTAGACGGAGCTTGCATTGGACTTAAAGTTCACACCATTGAAAAGCCGAGCTCCAATGTTTATCACTCTTGCGTCCACATGCGACACGGTAGGATATCGTGAGAATCGCCAAGAGACCTGAAGACTCCATCACATCCACAAACATCATCACTGCACAAAAGCTTGAGTAGATTCAAATTGAACCAGGGTATCGTCAATTCTCGACAATGTCGCACATACTTGTATGTAACCCCCAAACATCGGCAACATCCCATTCCATGTCAACTCTTTTTTGTTACATGCCAAGTATTCGACGGTCTAAACACCTTCCCCCATTGTACATCCAGTATCCTATAACTCTTGTCGATGATGTTGTATGTGATAACAGCAAGAAGCAAAATTGCAGCTCTGCAGAAAGCCGCGGGTATTACAGAGAACTAAGAATTAAGGCCACAACACAACAGAAAGCGAAATGAAATCGTATGTCATGCCACTTTAACTGTACTGCTGCTGGTCGAATTGTTGCTGCTCGTAGTGGTGCTCACCACTCAGCTTGGGTGACTTGACATCCGTGATGGACTTCAACAACCTGTATCCGATCAGTATGGTCTCTTCGTGACTTCATGTACTATATACTTACTGCAAGTTGCGATCCCTCATTTCCCTATCGAGGGTATCCATTTGCTTAGCTGTGAGCCTCGCCTTACTTATCTAGAAACCAAATATGTTAGCCTTGCGCTGACCAAAAGATCGCATGATACGGATGAAATGGGGGGAGTGCATCATGCAGGGGCTTTCCGCACCGAAGCAAGTGCTACTGAGGAATGGTCATCAATTTCCTCACCTTCTGCCGCGTCTTCCTTCGCAGCAGCGTCGTCATCGCCCTCCTCTGCGTTGGCAAACCTGCTAGCTGAGAGTCCCTTTGGCTTGGCAACAGCAGCATTGGCCTGTCATCGTAAGTCAGCGTACATATGGCAATATTGAAACGCGAAAACATACCTTGGCCTCTGCAATCTCAGCATCCTTCACCTTGAGTTGGGCCTCAAGGACCTCAACCTTCTTCTCACTGTCCTCAACCTTGGCTACAGTCTCATCCAGCTTGGCCTGGAGCTCCTTGGCCTTGCTGTTAGCCTCCTCAATAAGCGCAGTCATGCTGTCGTTGAGGTCTTGGTAGTCAGCACTGGCAGTCTTCTTGCCGGCCTCGGCCTCAGCCTTGAAAGCCTCGAGGTCCTTCTGGACCAAATTGAGGTCATCTGTAAGAGTTGTCACCTGGCCCTGAGCGGTTGTCAGGTTACCCTTGGCAGCCTCAAGCTCACTCTGGGTTGCCTTGAGCTCAGCATCCGCACTGGCCAGAGCATCCTCATGGAACTTCTTGGCTGTGGCAAGCTCTCTCCTGAGAGCATCAGCCTCGGCAGTGTCAGGCTTGGCGTTCTTCGCATCCTCAAGCTCAGCAAGAGCAGTGAATCGCTCAGTCTTCTCTTGTGCGAGTTGCCGGGAGAGATCCTCGACTTCCTGTTGGGCCCTCTCGAGAGACTCTTGAGCAGCCTTCAGAGCAGTCTCAAGCTCAGCATTGGAGGCAGCCTGCTGAGCGAGCTTATCCTCCAAATGGCTGTTATTGCTTCTGTGTTCAGCCATCATATCCTCAATGGTCTTGGTGTGAACACCAGTCAACTCCTCCAGCTCCCTCTTAGCGTCAGCACCCTCCTTCTTCATGCGCTCAATAACCTCGCCGTTGAAGGCCAAGAGCTTCTCGACCTCATCAGCGTGTTCCTTCTCAAGCTCGAAGCGAGCCATCTCAATGGCCTCCTGGTTAGAGTCGCGGGCCTTCTCAACCTCCTCCTTGGCGGTCTGAAGCTCGGCCTTGAGGGTAGCCAATTCCTCATCGTTGTTATTGCCAGCCTTCTTGCTCTCTTCAAGTTCAGCCCTCAAAGCCTCCAACTCAGCTTCCAAAGACTGCTTGGCAGCATCTCTAGCAGCCTCGAGGTCAGCTTTGAGGTTGGCGATCTCGACAGCATGGGCTTCATCGCCAGCAGTCTTAGCGGCGTCGATTCCTGCCTGAGCCTTAGCCAGAGCCTCGGCATGCTCCTTGTCACTCGCTTCCTTCTCAGCCTCAAGCTTGGCCTTCAAAGATTCAAGCTCAGCGGCATGAGCAGTCTCGCCGGACTCTCTAGCACTGTCGAGCTCTGACATAAGCCTAGCAATCTCAGTAGCATGTGTGGTCTCGCCTGTATCCTTGGCAGTGGCCAATTCGCTTCGGTGGGTAGCGGCCAGCTTCTCCTTCTCCTCCTCGTGCTCTTTCTTAAGAGCCTCAAGAACGCTAGCGTGGGCGGCCTTAAGTGACTCAATCTCCTCGGAGTGTGTCGTGGCACCCTCGGACTTGAGCACCTCCAGTTGCTTAGCGTGGTTCTCCTTGAGAGAATCGATCTCAGCGATGTGGGCATCGTGGTCTCCGGAAGCGGAGTTCTTTGAAGCCTCGAGTTCCTCAGCATGGCTAGCACGGAGAGCATCGAGGTTCTTCTGGTACTCGGCTTCCTTCTCTTCTAGAGCGGCAACGGCGGCGGCGTGCTCAGCCTTGGCGGCCTCAAGAGCTTTGCCGTGGCCTTCAGCAGCCTCCGAAGAGGAAGCCTGGAGTTCATTGTGCTGGACCTCAAGCTCCTCGTACTTACGCTTGAAGAAGGCATCTCCTCGAAGAGACTCAATTTCGGTCTCATAATCCTGGGAGATGTTCTTCATGCGCTCCTCGTGCATCTCCTTGACCTTAGCAATCTCGTCTTCCTTCTCAGCGAGAGACTTCTGGGCCTCTTCGGCGGCAGCCTTGAGAGATGCGGCCTCCTCCTGAGCCTTGGAAAGATCCTCCTTGGCGCTCTCGAGCTCAGACTCCTTCTCGGACAAGCTGGACTGCAGCTGGGTGATCTGGCTGTTCAGAGAGTCAATCTCAGATTTGGCTGTCTCAGCAGCATTCTCAGCGGCTTCGAGCTTCGCCTTAGACTCCGCGACCTCGGCCTCGAGGCTGGAGATCTTGGTTTGGTGCTCCTCTTGCTCAGACTTGACCTTGTCGTCGTTGGCAGACTCCAGGGCAGACTGCGAAGAGGTCAACTCGTCGATCTTCTTCTGTAGTTCGGCAGTCGCAGCCTCGTGGCTGGCCTTGAGATCAGCCAAAGCAGTTTCGTGAGAGGAAGCATCAGCCTGGTCCTTGTCGAGGCTTTCCTTGTGCTTGGCCTCAATAGCCTCGATGGCAGAAGCCTTCTCAGCTTCGAGGGAGGACTTGAGCTCCTCGATCTTGGTAGCATGCTCCTCAATGGCCTTCTCGAGTGCTTCTTGGCTGGAGCTGAGCTTCTCCTCGTTCTCAGCCTGAGCGGTCTCGAGCTGCTTCTTCAACGAATCAAGCTCAGTTTCACTGGCCTCCTTGGCGCTCACAGCGGCATCGAGATCAGCTCGAACCTTCGCAAGATCACCCTCTGCAGCCTGAAGCTTATCATTCGCCTCAGTCACCTGGCTCTCCAGAGCGGCAATTGCAGACTCGTGCTCAGACTTCAGAGTGGCGATTGCCTCATCGTTATCCTGAGCAGGCTTGTCGTCCGCCTCGGTGGAGGTGGACTCCTTGCCAATCTTCTTGGTGAGCTCCGCAATCTTTTCCTCTGAGGTCTTGACCTCAGCCTTGAGAGTCTCGATCTCAGTTTCGCCCTCTGCCAACTTGGCCTTGAGCGCCTCAATTTCCTTGGTCGCCTCCGCAGAAGCAGCAGGTCGAGTTGCAGTTCGGGAAGCAGCAGTCAAAGATCCCGAAGTAGAAAGTCGCTTACTGGCGGTAGGTGTCGTCCCCGTCGGTCGAGTGGCAGTCGTTCGTGTCGTGGAAGTACTAGGAGTAGTTGAGGTTCGGCCAGTGCTAGTTCGTGGGGCAGGGGTCGTCGTAGACGGAACTCTGCGGGTAGCCGTTGTCGAGCCGGTAGTCCCAGCGGTTCTTCTCTCAGCAGTCTTGCTTGGGCTAGACATGATAGAGCTTGTCCTGCGAGCAGAAGCAACGGAGGATGCAGTGGACTTCTTGTCGTCTTCGCTAGCGCTCATGCTGGGACGGCTTCGGTGGCTCGACATAGAGGTCGCGGTCGGAGGACGGCGAACGGTCGAACCAGGAGGCCGAGTTGGGGGTTTGCTCAGACCTCCAGGGGCACGAGTGCTGGAGGAGGTAGCAGGCTTAGCCGTCGAGGAGGTAGCGCCAGGTCGACGGGTAGCGGTCGCGGAAGCTGTGCCAGGCTGCTTCATGGCCGGCTTCGCTCCAGCGCTCTCCTTTGCCTTCTCCTTCACTGGTGTGTCGGGAGATGAAGGGATCGCCGCCGCCTGAGGGCTCTCAGGCTCGGGCTCGGGCTCGGTAGTGGCAGCAGCATCGGACTGAGAAGCGACAGCCTCCTCATGCTGAACGACGTCAAAGCTCTCGGACTCAGACATATTCGCGGGGTTGGGTTGGTATTAAAAGTAGTATTCTGCAAAGGCCAAGATATCAGTAAAACGAAGAGCTAGAGACGCTGCGCATTGGGTATATAAAAGTCGCACGAAAGTTTGTACATCAACCGTTCAACAACGAAGTTCGACTGTTATTCCAGAACGATCAAGAGATAACAGAGCAAAAAGCGGCACGAGCCATGAAGCTATGTCAAGGGTATGCGGGAATGAGCTGAAATAGGAATTGAGTTAATCTTACCTTAGGGGTGGTCTCCTTTTTATCCAGCAAAACCAGGCTTTGCTGGAAGCTCCTAAAACGAGGAGTACGGTATAAAATTGACAGAAATAAGGAACGTAAGGAAGAAAGCTTGCAATGAAACAGATAAAGAAGACTACAAAGACTTCTTTACTGTCGATATCTGCTGGCTTCCAAGAGAGAGGAGAAGTAACTTAGTAAAAGGGTGCAATGGAAGTGGAAAAGAAAGATGAGCTGTCTTGTCGATGGACGGGACGGGATATTAGATTGCGGATGGATACGTACCTGAGTTAGCTCTGGGGCGGTCATCCATGTCCATCACCTTGCCTTGCCTTGTGATCCATCCTGAGCTGTTCCTCCCATTTCCATGGCTTGGACGGTCAAAGTGGAGCTTTCACCGGCCACTAACATTGCTTCTTCCTTCTATTAGGGCCCTGATGGACCCCAGTGTTCAGCGGCCGGCCTGTAGCGACCGTTCCAGGGGTTTTGACCACTTGCCCATACCCTTCAGGGGTCTTTGGGCTACGCGCGGGTGGCTGCCCTCCAGTTAGTTCCTGGTCCAAGATCTACCTTAGTAATTGTTGAGGGGGTCCATGGGTGGTTTTAAGGACATAACTCCGTGGCTAGACATTCTTCAAATGTCTTGGATCAGGAACACTGGAGCATTCTCTTGAGGCCAATCTTGTAGAATTACTGGTTTGGAGTCTGCTAAGACATTTTGCGGAAGTCTTTCTGGGCGTTGGGCAACTTCTGGTCCTGCATGCAAACGACCCGCCGCACCTAACTAAGGCACTACTATATGCAATGCACGGCAATGCAATGCGAGCCACGACCTGGGTGTTATTTAGAAACCCAGAGAATAAAGCCTTCGCCTAGCAGTGGAGGTAAGCCTCATCTTTCTCCTGACGAGTCAATCCAGAGCCAAGACAAAGGGCGAAATTTGTATCCATGGCTGAATCTATCAAATCTCCTGGACCGCATAGAAAACGCGTGAAAGCAGTCAAAATACACCTGATCTGTTGACTTTTTACCTCAAATGACCTAGAGCTGACACGCCGCTTTACTTCCTTAGGTAAGTGTATTTGGTCCCTTCTTTGTGGCGTAAAGGCGTTTCAACCAATTCCAGAGATCGTCATCCTTTGTAAATAGGACAAAGACCTAATAATAATACTGAAGTTCAGGCTACAACAAGCCAAGTGTCTAAAGCATCAGAGCACTATTCCATAGTGTTTATGCGTTGGCGACTTCATCAGCGCTCTGTTCGCTACAAGGAAATGTGACAGATAGATAATGCTACGTTGGGAATCAATGATGTGGCATGGTGCTGTTGGCAGAAACTCACCCAAGAAGCGTGAAACACTACATCAACTTAAATACTGATGATTAAAACCGGCTTCTTTCGGATCCGGCCTTGATGTCATCAAAAAGCAATACTAAGTTGATCATGCCCAGTTCACTATCGCAATTCGGGAAAACAGGAAGAAGATAAATTCTTGGCCGTGTAAATACACCAAACATACTAACTCCCGCTCGAATCGCCTAAGACATATCGCGTGAGCGTTTCCGGGTATCGTAAAAGCATATAACCTTAACTCCAATACTGTAGACCACATAGCCTTTAACCTGCATATCAATCTTCCTCAATACACCATCCGGGAGGCGCAATGTTTTTACGCTCATATTTATTGCGCATGACCAGTTTAAGATACCTCGCCCGCTCTCTTAGCTCACGAGGATTCCGATCGGGAAGCATCTGTTGAAAGTTTTCGTAGTTGGGATGGGACGTGGTCCTGATCAAGCTTAGAAGCCGATCATCTTCCCAATAATGCCATCCATGTTGCTCGTAATACGACCGGTCTGACGATCTTTGATATGTAGCAGAGCCTGATTGGCTTACTCGATGAAATATAGGCACTTCCTGTCGGACAGGCCTCGCCCTAAACAATGGTCCAGAAGATCTGATTCTTTCGATCGAATGTAGGAAGCGCTGCATCTGAAGCTCCTGGCTTTCTCTACGTTGCTGCTCCTCGGCCTCGCGTCCTTTTCGAATAGCTTCGTCTTTTTGCATGAGTATTTCAGGCGTCACCTGGGGCTTGTCAAGGTCTCTTCTGGCTTTCTCAAGCTCTTGTTTGAGCGTGGCCGTGGCAGAGTGAAACGCAACGCGGTTCAGTTCTGCCTTTTCTTCTTTGTCACCTTCTCTCCTAGGAGGATGAAGCTCATACCAACCATTCACAGTCTGTGAAAGTCTATGAGCCCATCCCGCAGCTCTTTCAAGCAGCTCTAAGAGATACATCGTGAACTCTCCAGTTTGCTTAGCAGCCTTTTCGCCTGTTTTGAAGGGAACTTTGCATCCGCGTTCGAACATTGTGTCTAGTACTAGCACCAACATGGGGATGATTCGCTTGTGCAGTTTCGTAACAGATTTGAAGCCGATGCTCACGTGCTTTGGGTTGGCCCCCTCCATGATGGCGTTGACGTTTGAGATGGAGAGGTCAATAGACTGGCGAAGATTGCTGATCAAGGTACTAAGCTGTGTCGCATGCTCGCGCAGATACGCCAGTTGATCAAACTTTGGTGATCGTGGAATCTTCTTGCACAACTTGTAGAGGTCGAACAGCTGAGCCAGGATCCTTGTTGAGAGTACACGGCAATCCGGCTGGCCGACCAGTTTCTCAGATCTAGCTGCAGCTTGTTCGAGGAACGGATCTACCCAGAGTCTTCTACCCATCCAGCCTGGGAGTGTCATTTTATGCATAAGTGCCTGCACGTATGCACGTTTTATACGGGTCGTAGGGGTAGAGACTCCTGCTTGTGAATCGTCTGGTGGCGCATCAAGAAGCAGTGAGTCTTCGGCTGGATGTGATACATCGAGCTCTGCCTCGACCTCAGCCTCGTCGTTGCTGGAGTCGAAGTCAGCTTCCTCCCCTTCTTCATTTTCCTCTTCATCTCTTTCTTCCTGCTGCTGTTCTTGCTCTTGCTGCGTGGCAGTATGGCTCCTTCGCCGGCCGGACTGACTGCTTCTCTGTTTGCCTTGCTTCGTCTTTCGACTAGCTCCGTTTGACGACACAGACACCTTCTGTGACCCCTTGTCCACTGCGATTTGGCTTGGGTGTTCCTGGTCTGATTCAGACGAACCATCAACACTCTCCTCGGCCTGCGAATTGTTCGATGCCGTTGGTTGTGTTGATCGGATTCGTGGAGGCTCTGAGCCTAGGTCTGGTGATGCAGCTCTAGGACTATAGGCGGGTTTACCATCGACAACCCTTTTACTCTGCCGTCCTTTCTGTCGCTTCCCTGGCCGTAGAGGCTGCCTTTGCGAGGCATCAGGCTGAGAAAGTGGCTGCGCTGACTGAGGTGCTTCTGACTGGACTGTTTCGAGTTGTTCTGATACAGCCTCGGGCTCGACCAAGTCTTTAACTGAACCTTGGCTCTCATTTTGTTCCTCAGCAGCGGCTATGATCGTGTCCATGACTTCATCTGAAGAGTCAACATGAGCAACGATTCTACTGTCATTCTCGGCAGGATTCTTAACACCGGCATCGGGTCGAAGCTTTGGTAACTTGTTTTGCATATCGTTGACGCCAATGTTCTTATTGATGCCATCAAAGAAGTCCTCTGGAAGAGCAGAATCCTCGTCCTCCTCCTCACCATCATCCTCGTCCTCTTCTACTTTCTCTTGCTCTTCCTCCTGATCTGGCTGGGACAAGTCCTCGTCTCCATTAGACTCATAGCCAGTGCTGCGCTGACGCTTCGAGGCTTTCTTTTGAGTTGCAGCAACGCTAGAGCGACGTTTTCGCGAAGCAGTTAGAGGCAACATAGCATGGGGTTTATTTCCTCTAGTCGATCGTGTGACTCGGCCTTGGTTCGAAGAGACTTGATTTTGGGATCTTGTCGGCGCAGTCGATCGTTGACGTGTATTTCTCACTGGCGCATTACTGTCTTGCTCGATACTTTGTACAGGAACTGACGATCTTGGTGAATGTCTTATTCTTTCATTTCTTCGGGTTCGTGCTGTCACTTCAGGCTCGAGTGTAGGACCAAAGGCCTTACCTTTGAACCTCAGCCGCGCCATGTTGATTCTCTGTTTTTGTGATGCGACAGCTCGGCGAAGTTTAACGTGCCGGGGCGGCACGCCGACGATTATAGATAATCAGTCCGATATATCAATTAAACCATGAAAGCTGTCTTTGCATTTAAATCGGGTGATTTAGCAACCTGGTGAAAGTGTTAACAAAGGTTGTGATGGTGTTGAATAGCTGCGTGCCAGGATAGGCAGGCGCGTTACAAGCTGGGATTCATGTGTTACAAGAAGTGGGGCACGTGGGAAGCTCAAAGAAATGGGAGCTTAGGACGACAACTTTACGATAGGCAAATAGAAATTCTAACAAAGTGGTATAGACAATCTGGTTTCTATTATTCTTTATATGAGCAACTTTTACAGGCAGTGTGCAAATCGTTTAGATAAGTGTTGCCAAAATTTAGGGTCTCTCTATGAGACTGTTGCGCGCATCCAATCTCTAGGTTGGCAGGCAGGTTGTCGATTTACACAGCAGACCAATAGCTGACTAAATTCGTCCAAGATCAGTCGTTTCAACCCCAATCAAGCACTAACATCCACCCAAATCTTCAACTACTCATAAAGTTCTTCCATATTTCCAAAAAGACAACTCTTCTGTTACTACCCATTTCAAAGCCCTTCTGGAATTGTGACTGCGGTGTCTTACTATCGTCGATATGACGTCCACAACCCCTCCAAAGCTCAATGCGCTTGAGATTTTGGACCTGAGCTCCCCGCCAGCCTTTACGAAACCTTCGAAGCGCATCAACGAAGGTCCCGACGTCTCTCGTTTCCTCATTAGCTTAGCTTATCGCGACATTGGTGTCTTCATACTTCAACTCAACCGCGCCTTATGTCCTCGTAATCAGTCCTCGTCGCCCCTCCCCCGCACCTTTCCCCTCAACTCGAAGCCGCCAGCAACGCCATCTGTCCAGACTCTACAAGCCCTTTTGGCAAAGATCGGAAGCTTTATCGACGAAGCGCCGCCCGACCCAGGTCCTCGCCGATTTGGAAATGTCAGTTTCCGCAAGTGGTATGCTATCTTTGAGGAGCGTTTGGATGCGCTCCTCGGGGAGGGGCTTCTAGGAGAAACGCTTAAGGTTGGTGATGGCAAGGCGAAAGAGGAGGTCTCAAGCTACCTTCTCGGTGGCTTTGGTAGTGTACAACGATTAGACTATGGAACAGGACATGAGTTGAGCTTTGTCGCTTTCCTCGGCTGTCTGTGGAAGTTAGGTTTCTTCAAGGATGGGGAGCAAGGAGGTGAAATTGAACGCGAGATCGTGCTCAAAGTTATCGAACCGTACGTTGACTGTTTGCGCACGGAAGGTGCACCACTGACATTCCTAGATACCTCAACGTTGTGAGGAAACTTATCTTGACTTATACCCTCGAACCTGCTGGCTCCCACGGCGTCTGGGGCCTCGACGACCATTCCTTCATGC
Organism: Fusarium aywerte; assembly: GCA_013186375.1. Lineage (NCBI taxonomy): Eukaryota > Fungi > Ascomycota > Sordariomycetes > Hypocreales > Nectriaceae > Fusarium > Fusarium aywerte. The sequence continues at coordinate 1,127 of JABCQV010000139.1, read as the reverse complement.
CCTACATTTTCGGCTCTGCGCAGCTTACACGACCGATCAACGAAAACGAACCAATGCCTTTGGAGGGATCTGTGAAGGGTGCTCCCAAGCCCAGCGATGTCACCAAGGCCGCTGTGGTTGAGGACCAGCGCCAGATGAATATGTACTTCTCAGCTATTGGCTTCATCAATGATGTGAAGAAGGGTCCTTTCTGGGAGCACAGCCCAATTCTTTTCGACATCTCGGGCATTCGCGACGGCTGGGGCAAGATTAACAAGGGCATGATCAAGATGTTCAATGCTGAAGTGTTGTCCAAGTTTCCCGTTGTCCAACACTTTCCATTCGGATCGCTGTTCTCCTGGGACGTCGATCCGGATGCTGCAACCCCAACACAAAGTGTTCATATGGCGAACCAACCAGCGACTATAGCGCCCCCAGCACCATCAGGGGCCGGAACAGGCGCACCTTGGGCTCAAGCTACAAGAATGCCACCATCGACAGGCCCTGGAATACCCTATTCGCGTATGCCACCACCAGGCCCCAGTTCTGGATCTCTTGCAAGACCACCCAAGGGACCGCCTGACGCGGGATCTACAAGCGCGCAATTCACTGTCACCAAAGCGCCGTGGGCCAGAGATTCATGAGATAACAAGGCGTACTAGTCTATCGGGAGACATGTCCGACGCATGTCACGGAATTATGAGGAGCATGATATAGATAGTGCTTTCTGCATTAGATATGGAAAAGCGGGTATAGGTCTGAAACAAAACATCGCAACACTTTTCTCTCTGGGTATCCAGCGAACTGCTAGAGAAAAGGGGATAGACATGACCAGGGCGAACCTGCCATGTCCAAGTAACTAAAAACCACATGCCTCAATGGCAACAACTGAAACCACACACAATCTACTCAAGCCACCATATGTGTTTGGTGAGGACGACATATTGACAATACTTCCTAGAGAAAGCAATCTTGACCTCTTCCTATCCTTAAGCAGAAGCCACAGGGGCAGGGGCAGGAGGAGCTGGGGTATCCTTCTTTTCCTCTTCCTTAGGAGCTTCAGCAGGGGCTGCAGGAGTGGTATCAGCTGCAGCGGGCGCGGGAGCAGCAGGTAGCTCGGCGGCCGGGGCAGTAGGGGCAGCCGGGGC